>JAFJYG010000724.1:0-28036 GCA_017366145.1 Cadophora sp. M221
AATTAATGAAGTGCAGAATCCGATACCAATGTCCATGGAAGACAAGACAAATCGACCAGGAATTTCGCTAGCCGAAACTCGACGGGAACCTACCGCGCCAGGGAACCGAAGTCAGATCTTCTCCTACATTGCCAGAGATGAATCAAAGGCAAATTCTAGCTAGGGATATTAAGAAATTAATTTAGAAGACAGATGTGGAGGGGCATTAGTAGGTGGGGTAGGGGAGGTTCGAAGTATGACCTGGACGAGAAACGTTTTGGAAATGGCTGTTTTCGGGAGACAATGAAGAGCGGCAACAAAGTCAGACCTCGACAGCAAAGATCACGGTAATGACATGGGAGGAGCAGCCGACATTGATGGGACGAGTTGAACATTATGAATGGACATTGAACATCACGGAAAGGGACGAGAAGTCAGAAGTTAGAGCCAGGAAGGTCAATTGATGCTTAGGCTATGTACATGAGACAACTGCGACGATGACCTCTGAATCCATTCACTGGCCTCAGCGACATTGAAGGTAGTCAACATTCAAGCATTGGGCAATGAGAGCGACGAAGTGAGATTTTTGGATTCACTGGAGAGATAACTCAATCACAGCTACTCACGCCTACCGCCACGGGAAGGCAGATCTCAAGGTAGGCACCCTATAGAATGTCAGCCAACAACCAAAAGAGTCAAAGCCCTAGAGTTAGCAAATAACCCCACAAACACAACACTATGGCTTACTTGAGAGGCTACGCTACAGTGAATGTCGCAGATGAAGGGGAAATCCTAATGAGCCCATGCTCTGATATTCCTCCTTACCTGTCCACCAGCAAACCAGACCTCCCTCCTAAGCCCCCCAATCCTCCAAATCCTCCAAGGTATGAGACCTGAAAGAAAAGCCAATTCTTCCGAATAGCCGCAAAGAAATGGGTGAAAGGGGTGATGATTGTGAATGTGTGGTTATCGGACACGAGATGATGCAGGCTCTTTCACAAGGAGCGCTGCAAATGAGAGTGGGGTGTGTCAGATAATGATGATGATGATGATGATGATGATGAGGTAGTGAATGGAAAAACCGCAGAAGAAGCCGTAAGAGATTTTGAAAAGAAGGGAGTGCCGAAGCAAATCCGGTATGCCCAATACCGTTGTGAGTGTGGGGTAATGAATGAGTTTGCACAAAGAGCCAGCTCACCCTGGCTGAAAGAGAGAATGAGGTGTGCGAGAGAATGAATGTGATACCAAGTTGATGAAAGGAAGGTTGGGGTAGAGATTGAAATTGGCTGAACAGCCGGATGATGATGATGAAAAGGACTGGTCTTGCCCAAGACCAGATGGAAATTCGACAAAAGGCGAAGACAAGGAACGTCGAAAGAGAATGTGGTTGACGCAAAGTCAGAAGTGGATACCGAATCGTCTTTGCCCAAAGACATCGGATGAGAGAGTGGAATCGACAAGAGTCGGAAAAGAGTAGTGGTGGTAGCTGTACCAATGAACTAGGAGAAGCCCCTCCCGGAGAAAGATTGTGGGCGTAAAGAACGAGATTGGTGAAGAAGGTCTTGCTTAAGGACCATCTCATGAAGAATGAAGAGGTAATGAATGAAGGATTGCCTGCAAGCGTGAAGAGAATGTGTAGGTATAAGGTCTCCTGCCAGAGCCTAGAACCAAGATGTTGAGGAGTTGAGGGTGTCGATCGAGATTGCCAAAGAGTGAGGATGTATCTCGATGACGAGGAGGTGAGGAAAAGGTGGTGAGTTGAAAGCGAAAGTCGACGTCTGACCTAGGCCCTCTGATAGGCTACCCCACACCGGAGGCCACCCACCTCAGGAGCTGCAGACGGGCTGAAGGAGGAGGGCGAATGAAGAGACCCGGGAGGAGCGCCGGGGAGGTGATGAAGTGAGTGGCGGTGCCAAAAAAGACACAATGAGAGAGTGTGGCGTAAGGAGCGACACTGTCGAAGGGGTTGATAGTGGAGGGAGCGAGTATCGAAATGATTGTGGTTGAGCTGATGGCAAGATCGCAGAGAGAAAGAAATGAACTCAATCAAGAGTTCAACATGGCGTCCAATTCAACGAATTGCTCGGGGTAGTGAGAGTAAAGCCAGTACACATTCGACTTGTAAGCCGATTGGTAGATCTGGCAATGTTCCGGATCAACGTCGTGAGATCCGTGCCAGGTGAAGCATCCAGGATCGTCGTCACGAATATCAAGTGCTGGATAGAAGTATATCCGCCGATCTGGCAGAGACATACATTCTGAACACATGATGGTTTGCATATTGGCATGAGACCGAGTGTTTGGTAAACCTCTTGATGCTGCGAGTCTGCAAGAGAGGTAGGATGAGGGTGGTACACCGGGATACCCAATGAAGGAAGGTTCCCAAGATAGAGGAGGCCAGCAAATCTCTTCCGATGAAGACAGAAGAGAGTAGTTGGAATAGCTGTCCCCCCTGGTTGGCGGTGGTCGAAGGAGTGATTGGTCAAGGCATCGAGAGTCGAGAATGAATGAAGTTGGACGTGAGTCCGGAAGATGTACTCGAATGCCATGACGAAGCCAACAGCCGTATTCAACAAAGCGAACGGACTTTGTTGATTTTCCAGCTGATGTGTTCTTGAGACAAGAACGCAATTCAGGAACCGAGGGCATGTCGGCCTGGGCTGGGGATGGTGCGACAGAGAGTTTGGCGAGTTTGGAGTCAACCGTGGTGAGGTCGACTTTGGCCAAAACCGTCTTCTTTTTGATGAGAAGAGGTTGAGTAGGGGCCACTCTCCGTGATATCGCAGGTGAAGACCGAGCAAAGTTTGGACGACTCGCTCTTGCTTTCGTGATCTGTAGGCAAAATGTTAGCATTGGTGAGGCAGGATATTGTGGTTATGTGATGGCGAGGATTGGGGCGACAGTGAGGTAGCGGCAGCGAGGTAGCGATCAACGACAATTTTCGAAATCACTTTCAAAGCGACTCGACTGCCTTGCAGTATGAAATGGGATGGCAAGGTGCAGTGCAGTGGGATAATGTGCATTGGGAGTGAAGGGAATGGAAAGCTTACCCGCTGATTGTGTGCATCAATCGAGGAGTCAGTGCGGGCGACTGACGATGGTGATGATGACACAACCGAATGAGTGGATGGGACACGAGAAGCTGGTCGAGAGACAGGTCGTGAGACAGGTTGGGCAACCTTTGACGCTGTGTTGAATGTTGAGGTTTTGTAGGTGGACTTAGCAGCCTGGACCTTACGCAGCTACGGTCGCAATCAGCCAAAATTCTGCCAAAGGGCGACGACGACAACAAATCGGCGACAGTAATCGGAAAAATTGCGATCGGGCCAATTCGAGCGATCAGGTTCAGGAAGTGACTTACTCGCTCAACATGTTTGAGAATGAAATCCTCTGTCTTACGAGAAGAAGAGGTTGGAACCGAAATTGGTTTCCGAGAAAGAGTGGGCGAAGTCGCTGGGAGGGCGATCTTCGATGAAGGGTAAGAATAGGTGCTCCTTGGTAAGGGGACTGGAATGCGAGAAGGCAAAAAGCGCGACTGCATTGGTTGCTCGGGGCAACGAGCTCTGTTTGATGAAGAAATGGGCTGAGAAGACTGGGTGGCTAGTCCAGCAACAACTCGGATGAGCTTAGTACCAAGGCAAGAAGACATGAAAGAAAGATGAGAAAGGAAGAAGAAGAAATTCCTAGAATCTCGGGGGGAGTGCTAGAATATATATGCGCAGGATTGGCACTACTTGGTAGCGTTGCAGTTGGGGAATGATGGCATTGAGATATGTTTGCGTGGGTGATTGGCGCAGGCCGTTTTCGGGTGACGTTACATGTCCCATCGACGGGTATTGGGTGGTTGAACGATGATCGTGACTTTTTGGTGTTGTCGAGGATCAGCCAATGGCAGCCCAGTTGTTGACAGGCTTCGGTTAAGCCCCTTTAATCCGTCGCTCCAGCCAAATCATTAACCGACGCAGAGCCGCAGCTTCCCCCCACTTGCAGGCTCGGAGGCTGTCCCGGAATCAGCTGTCATGAAGCATCTGCAAAGAAACTCCGGCGAAGAAGAACTGGCAATGAGAAAACACGATATTTGATGCTTCCTCTCTAAGGGGTCAGCGACAAATTTGGACTACAATACGCGAGGAAAGTCACTGCCCACTCCTGCCGGTCGCAGATCGATTTGTCGTCTTCGTCGGCGTGGAGGTTTCAACGGATGCCTCAGCAGACTTCACATCATATAACCTAGAAACCTCCATGAAGCTTCGAGTCATACACTGCCAGTACCGTACTAATCATGCAGAGGCACTGCCCGAGTCGAGGCTGCATTCGACCCCTCTTCGAATCTTCGAACCTACTACTCCAGCGTTCGATCCAAACTCCCGCTTCTCCCCTTCGCGGTTTCGATGGCACGGAATACATTCTCTTGTCTTTGGCTTGTGCGAATAAGAGGGAAAATATCGGAAAGCCTGCGAAAGTCGAGTTGTTTTTGAGTCTGCGCACAGAGTAAAACAGAAAATACAAGAGGGTTTTCGTGTTGGGAAGATCTCTGGAATGGACTCAAGATGCCCGAGAAATAGCAGCTGAGCTCGGAGCATGCATCTTTTACTGTTAGAAGCTGCCTTTCTGTGACATGGAGGAGGAAGGAGGCACACTGTTCCACAATCTCGAGATTATTTTGTACCATGTCGGAGCACAGCTTTTTGGGAGGGTGATGATAAAGGCAGCGAATTCAGAAAACATGCGGTACTGTGTAGAATGATTCCATAACTTGCTGGGACTGTTGCCTTGGGCTCATCATCGTCTGGGAGATCGGATGTGCTAATACAATTGACATTGGAATGAATTCACGAATTTTGATGCAGGGGAGTGAACGTGAATGCATGATTCTTGAAGTTTGAAGCTGCCAAACACTGCTTTTAATTGGCCATAATAGGCTACATAGTGTACTGACAAAGTGATAACGAATACTATGCTCAACCAATTGACACGACGGGGTATTCTTTACCCCACACCGTAACCTCAGTCCATCCTCAGGAGACCCTACGCATCCGAATAGGAGCATGACCAGCGACAGTTGAAGTTGTCATGTCCATTACTTTGAAGCACTTCAAGTAGGTTTAAACGAAGAGACCTGCCAGGTTGTTCGTAAAAGTAGTTTCCAAAGAGAAAGAAAATAAATTGAGAGAAACAAACCGAAACTCTGCAAAACTCCTCAAAACTTAGACGAGATCATCTACTTCAAGATATGGGTAAAATGCTAAATTAAAATATAAGAAAATAAGGCAAAATTGAGTTTCCAGGAACTATAGTATGGAGACAATAATCATTGAGAGAAAATGCGAAAGGAGAAAATTCTTGTACATATTGGAAGTCCAGGTTTGCGACATCATAGCACAGGATTTGGACTGCGGACAGGGCATCTGGGGAAACAGACACTCTTGCGTCCTCGGCGGCCCAGAAGATCGAGTAGTAGATTTGGGTCATCCATGGTCAAAAGAAGAACTAGAGGGAAAGACGCCTCTGTGTAAGTTGGCCAGGAGTGTCAGGGGATAAAAGTATCTTGGAACACCTCGCAGACGTAGGAGCAGGCTTCATTTCTGAAACAAGTGCAGGGTCGTGAGCGAAGCTTGAGCATTCTGCATCTTGGTCGACCAGTAACAGGTCCGTGGAAACAGTCAACGACAAGTCATTGCTAGGAAACAATAGCTCTTCCTCGCCGATCAGGGTGTCGTCATTTGCATCATCATGACTTGACCCGTGGCTTGATTCGGTGTCTTGATTTCTGGTCATGGATTCCAGACTTTCCTCTCGAAGTACCGAAGCAACATGTGCTTCCAATATCTTTGCGACCTTCTCATGGCCCTTATCTTTTGCGAGCAGATGAGGAGTTTGTTTCTTCTTGTCGCTCAGCAATGCATTCGCGCCCCATTCCAGCAATACTCGAGTGACCTCAAGCTGTCCAGCTTCGGCAGCCCATGACAAAGCTGTTCGACCAGAATCATCAGACCAGTTGATCACTTGGGGGAGCCCAGACTCGTCTTCTTGAACAAGTAATTGCCTGACGATATCAATTCGTCCATTCTCTGCTGCATGCGAGAGCGGCATCCTCTTGTTCCTGTCACCGCATCGGAAGTTGGCACCTTGGGCAATCAGGACACCAAGGATAGCGCAATTCCCCGCTTTGCAAGCCCATACCAGGGCAGTTTGATCCTGTCGATCCAGCGTATCAATTATCGGTGCTTCTTTGGGGTTATGGCAGTCGAGAAGATAGTGCACAACAGGCAACCGGTTGTGTTGCGCAGCATACGAAAGAGCTGTTCGCCCACTTCTATCTCGATGATTGACCGATTGCAGATACTTCGGTTCCAATAAGAGACGGACAATCCTTGAATGACCCCGTTCAGCAGCCAATATAAGAAGTGTAGCTCCAGTCTTATCTTTCATGCCGTATGGAGCACCTGCGTCTAGCAATCGCAAAACTGTGCCTGTGTGTCCGCCAATTACGGCAAGAGAAAGGGGAGTACAATATTCCCTATCCCGTAGCTTGACATCCGCGCCATGTTCCAGTAACAGCCCAACGACGTGTTCGAATCCCAGCCGCGCAGCAAACATCAAGGGCGTCACTTTTTGTTTACGCGTGGTGGAATTCACTTCTGGCTTCCGGTCGAGCAGGATTCGCACCGCACGATATCGCTCCACCTCTGCTTGGGCGGCGTACATGTTCGCGCCCGAGGGGTCGAAGTTTCCTGCGGCATATGAGAGAGGGGTGGCGTTGTCCAGATCCTTACTGTCAAACATGTCGTTACCCATACTAAATTCAAGCAACTCATTCAGAGTCCGGATTTGAAGACTCGCTGCCGCCGCGTGGAAAGCTGATGTTCGAGTCGCTAAGGATTGATACTGGAGATCAGCACCAAGCTCGAGGAGTCGGCGAACCTGAAGATGCTTGGATGCCCGCCCAGCTAGAAGGATGAGGGGAGTGAGACCTTCAATATCGACCTCGTTGACGTTTATAGTATTCGACTCAAACTCCAAGAAAATTTCTTCCGTCGAAAGATACTGCTTCGAATTGTTATTGGAGGCCCAAGATTCATCCTGAGGTCCGTTGATAATGAACCAAGTTGCTGTTCTATCGGCATCGTTGACACAGCTGTAGTCTATTCGAGGACATAGTAGCAGTTCTCGTATAGCTGCTGCACTTCCCACATAGGCGGCTTCCATCAAGGGTGTACGCTGTGAGCGAGTGGATCTGACATTCGGATCTGCGCCTTCATTCAGCAATAGGCGAACGATATTTCCATGATTCATTACGGCAGCCAGAGTGAGAACGGTGTAGCCATTGTCATCGGTGGCGTTGAGGTCAAGACCGCCGTGTGTGATGAACATTTTGACCACTCCGAAGCAACCAGACTCTACCGCAAGCATTGATGGATTTCTATTGTAAGGTGGTATCTGCCGATGAACAGAGGCATTGGAGTCTAACAACAATTTTACAATTGCTGGCTCTTTGGCCCTGGCAGCGTGGCAGAGAGCGGTCTTCATTCTTCTGTCAGTGGCATCGACGTCGATGGGATGGATTCTGTGCTCATTGAGCAGGAACCTCACAATTTTGAGGTGACAGTTCTCGCAGGCAAGCATGAGAGCAGTATAGCCGTCGCAATTTGTCACTGTGGTATCGACAGCTGGATTATCTGCAAGCGTTCTGACCACTGGCTCGTCGCCAGCGATAACTGCAGTCAGAAATGCAGTCGTGCCATCTGGGCTAGCTTTGTTGACCTCCGTATCTTTGTCCATTAGAAGAAGTTCCACTATCTCAAGGAAACCGGTGTTTACGGCGAGCTGTAGTGGCGAAAAGCTGTTGGAAATGTCTAATTGGTTGACCCAGATTTTTCGGAGGCGCGGCTCCCCTCTTTCGTCTTCAAGGAGCATACTGACGGATCTGAAGTCTCCAGAATTCACGGCAAGCCATAGCGAGTTGCATCCTGTTTTGTCCTTCGCATAGCGGTCAACATTAGGGCACTCAAGAATGATGCGCAACATGTCTTCATGTCCCCGCTTTGCAGCCCAGAGAAGCAAAGTAGTGCCGTAAGCAGGTACACGTTGATTGATGCTCTTGGGAGAGTGCCTCAGCAATAACTGTAGTACATCGGCGTCAAGATTCGATCCAAATTTCATAGCATAAGTCAAGGGAGTGTAGCCCCTGTGGTCCACTTTCCTGATGGTGTCGCTCTTTCTCGGATCAATATCAAGTAAGTATTGTACAATCTTGCTATTCCCACCTGTGGCTGCAGCCGACAAGATCGATCTGTTATGAACATCCGTCACAAGAAGATGGGAGGGCGGAAAGTCCCATTTCCGACAACATTCGAGAATCACAACAACGCACAGCTCATGAGAATTCTCGGCAGCGAGCAGTAACGGTGTTTTTCGATTGGAATTCTTTGCGTTCAAAAGATGCCTGGCATGCTCGAGGAGTGCCTTCAACACGAGAAAATGCCCTCCCCTAGCTGCGACATGTGCAAGAGTATCGCTGTCTCTAGAACCAGCATCGACACTGCATCCTGACTGCAGCAGGAAATTGACAGTCTCGTATTGGTCTCCTTGCACAGCCAAATACAAGGGCGTGTTGTCTTCCTCATCGGTCGTTACTTGAAGAGTGCTCTTGTCGTGGGCCAACAATAGCTTGATAATCTCAAGCCTGCCCCAGGATGCAGCAACTGTCAAAGCTGTGGCTCCAGACTGGTTGGTCCTCTGATGAACATCAGCGTGATGTTGGAGAAGCATGAGTGCAACGTCCTCGTGGCCGCCAAGCGCTGTATGTATCAACGGGGTTCGGCCATTCTTGTCCGTTTTATTGACATCGGTGCCCGGTTGCTGCAGCAGAAATGAAACGACGTCCGCTTTGCCATTTGCAGCAGCAACGAGGAGTAGCGATCCGCCGTCTTCGCTAAGCATCGTCTCTTCTGGTGGATTTTCGCCAAGCAGTATTTTGAGCACCTCGAGTTGGCCTGCCTTCGCCGCCCACACAATTGGTGATGCTGTATTCTTTCCCCTGATATTTTGATCCGCATGATGAGAGAGCAACACTTGCACAACTTCTTTGTGCCCGGCACCGGCCGCCCATGACAGGGGAGTTCTCTTAGAAGTGTCAATGCTGTTGACTGCTGCCGCAGGTGTGGTCCGATCAGATGGAAGCAGCAGCTGACGAACAACTGCGGTGTGTCCGTTACCTGCAGCCCAAGACAGCGGCGTACGGTCTTCCTTGTCGAAAGCGTCTGTCAGTATGTTTGGGATCGATTGGAGTTTCTTGACGGCTTCCAGCATGCCATGCCCTGCCGCCCACGATATGGGATCCCTTCTTCCTGGACTCTCCCTTTTGCTGACGTCCTGCGCGCCGTGGCTGAGCAAAAGAAGTACTGCATCCTCGTGGCCGTTCTTTGCAGCTAGTGACAGCGCAGTAGATCGACCTGAGTTTCTCTCGTCGAGATTGGCCGGTTCTTTTCCTGGTAACTGACAACCTTCCCCGAGAAGATATTTCATAGATTGAACGTTTCCATTTTCAGCTGCTAATATGATAGGAGTGGATCCATTTCGCTGCTTGTGGCTTATATTTGCACCGTTTTCAACAAGAAACTTGACAGTCTCAGCATGGTTTTTCGACGGCCCACGAGCAGCTAGCGATAGAGGAGTACTGCCGTTGTGATCCTGAATCTCGATGCTCGCACTGTTGCGGTTGAATAGGGCCCGAACAGTCGACGTGTGGCCATTCTTGGCCGCAATATGGATTGGGAGGCGAGTCTCGTCATCTCCCACAAGCTCAATTTTGCTCGTGCTAGCTTTTCTTAGAAGTGATTCGACGATCTTGTTGAACCCTAGGCTAGAGGCACAGAAGAGTGGAGTTCTATCTTTGTCGTCTACCAGGCTTTGGTCTGCCCTGGCATCCAAGAGGCGATCGACAATGATTTTGTTACCGGCCAGGGCAGCCTGATGGAGTGGTGTAGACTTGTCCGCACACGTCGAATTCCTATTGGCATTTCTGCTTATCAGAATCTCAACAGCGTCTCGGCGGCCGTATTTGGCCGCTATGTGGAGAGGCGTCATGAGGTCATCGTCTCGAATCTCAGGATCGCCGGTGTTCTCCAAGAGTAGCTTGAGGACTTCCGAGCCCCCTGCTCGAGCTGCACGATGCAATGGTGTCGAACCTCGAGTATCCGGCATAGTGAGAAATGAGCGTCGCACAAGAAGCTGCCGCACTTTCTCGAGGTCGCCATCGATAATAGCTTGGTCCAGTTCCGTGATTCCCGAATCAATCTCTTGCGATTCCTCAGTTAAAAGAAACTTGTAGATCTCCCCAAAGCCCTTCCGAAAGGCGATCGCGGCTGCGGTTGAGGAAACCGAGTCGCGAATCTGAAGGTTGGCTCCATTTCGCACAAGCTTTTCGACCATTTCTTGCAAGCCGTCTTCCGCAGCCATGTGCAACACTGTACGATCGAACTTTTCCCCAGCGGTCCTGATGTCGATGTTAGCTCCCCCACGCACTAAAGCATCTACGACAGCGAAGTCGTTTGCAAAGACCGCTTTGTGTAGGGGCGCCAAGCCTGCGTTATTACGGATAGATGGGTCTGCCTTGGCATCGAGAAGGACTTCGACCGCACTGGGTCCGCCGCACTCTGTCGCGTAGTGAAGGGCTGTGTCTCCGGCGGAGTCAACCTTGTCAATCTCTTCTTGGGCGTGCTGAGAGTCTAAATTCTCCAAAAGACGCCTCAGTGCACGCAAGTGGCCGTTGTAAGCACACATTTGCAGGGGAGTGTAGGAGGACTTCCCCTGTCCTTTCGAGGAGAGTGCCCAGTAGGCTCCAGACCAACTCGCAAACCTTTGAGAGTTTGTCCTGTACATGTCCAAAACTCTCCCGAGAGTTTCATCGTCCATTTTGTGCTCTGACTCTCTGACGTGAGATGCCCACTGTAAAACGGCATATTTGAGTAGCGGATGGGAATCAAATGGCTCCACAAGATCGTTGGAAACGTAATCATCCAGGTCATCGAGTGCGAGGTATGATATGCAGCCATTTGCTAGTTCCAAATGACAGCCATCAAGCTCTAACGCGTAATTTGACTTTGATTCAGGGAGCAGAAGATGCTTTCTGGCGGTCTCATGAATGAGCCGAACTTGCTGAACTCCATCCAAACCTCGAACAAGCCTCAAGAAAGACCCATACACTGTTTCAAAAAAGTGCTCGCTGGAGAGGGATTTGCTCTCCACCAACTCAACAGTAGCTGGCTGATCTTCGAGCGCAAATAAAATGCTCAGCTCGGATACTGTGAGGAAGCCATGAGCACCAACAACAAACTGCAACAGACGCCTGATTCGCGGCGGTAGAGAACCGGGTTTTCGTGTGGTAGACTTCGCTCCAGAAAGCTGAGACAGCAGCTTTTCGTATGTTTCTTCCAATTTGTTTGGAATGGCATCTATGATGACATCCCACGTACCTTCATTATAGGCCAGTTCAGTTTGTATCGACTTGAGAGTGAGTTTCACCCAGATAAAAGATCGGAAAGCTCTCGCACAAAGCTGCGTTTCGAGCTTACTTCTCTCATCCTCCTGGATGTACTGAGGCGTGAGTTTTGCTACTTCTTCGTGGATGTACGCGTTTATGTCGTCCTCGATTGCAGCTTCGTCTTCTAGGATAATTCTGTTCTTGATGGTGATCTCCGAACTAGAAGCATGCCATAGCTGGCGCCAAGTCTCAGGACGACTTGTGACCAGTACTCGGAAGGACAATCGTGGCTGTGCAATGCTATTCAACTTGCCAAGGAGGATGAGGATCATATTGAGGAACCCTTTGGCGTTTTCGAGCTCATTGCACTCGTCTAGCGCATCAACTACCCAGAATATATCTCCTCCCTTGGCGTCTTCACAGACCTTTGTCCACAGTGAACACAACGAGTGCCATGTCACGGCCCCGTCCTCGATTTGTCGGTTCTCAATGGCAATATGACACAGTTCATCATTCGCCAAGAGTGCTTGTGTGATGACTCGTCCCAACAAGTCGAATATGCTGGATTTCCCTTCCGTGAAGGCAAAGTCACATACAAGAGCAGTCGAGTTTTTGAGTTCCTTGACGACAAAATCAGAGAGAACACTCTTTCCGGATCCGGGTCCGCCGGTGATCCACAGGAGGCTGGAATACAGAGGTTTGGTCTGCCATTCAGAGTACATAGAATGGTTCAAAATCCAACTGCAAGTGCCTTCCGCAGGATCGATTGAGGGGCTACTGAAATTCACGAAGTTGTTGCCACACAATTTGGCTAGAAGAGCTCTCCGCTGTTCTTTGACTTAAAGATCCACCACATCAGTCAGCGTCGTGTGAGACATAAGTAGACAAATAGAAGTTTTTCCCTTACAAACTCGCGTCCCTCCATCCCGGATGAGCTGGACCATATCCCTGATTGGTTTCCACACAGTCTCGAACCCAGGGTCATCGGCCCTCGCAAATCTACACATTGATCGATGATTCGCGTTTAGAGCGATGGGGATTTCGTTCGCTAAATTCATGAGAGCAGAAGATCGCTCAACAACCTACGATTGCATTAATGAGATGAAAATATCTCTACGCCAGAGGTGGAACTTACAACAGTCCCAAGTCCTGGTTGGACTGCTAACTCGTAGAAGCTCAAGATCTGGTTCAGATCTTCGGCACGCTCGGGAAAGTCGTCATTGATCTGCATCAGGGTCCTTGATTTTTCTTTCAGGTCACTGTACAGAGCTGTGCTAGGTCCCGCTCGGATTGGGCCAAGAATGGATTGGAGCATGGATGCCCATTTGGCTGGATCAGCTCCACGGTGAGGAGTACCCATGAAAATCAATCCTTTTGTGTGTTCCAAGATGTTGGAGAAGGCATACGATTTGGCATGGGCCATGATGAGAGCCTAGTAGCGCGTGAGTTCTTAGCAGACCCTTGCTCTGCACTGGGGTACTGCACCTTTTTGATTATCAAACCTCCAAGGCTATGCCCTAAGAATATAATGGGTCTATACTTCTTCTATCAAAGTTCAGCAGGTATAAACAAACGTGCAAGAAGACTGAGAAACCCACCCGATCGCTATCGTTTCTGTGGTTTTTGACAGCCTGGAGAAGTTGGCGTGCAAAATCTTCCAATTGGTTGGTCCATCCTGGACTATAGACGAGGGAATTGTAACCAAATGACAAGACTTGGATATCGGGAATCAGATCTCCAAGAAAGTCACGAAGCCAGATATGACCACCTTCTTCCCACGTCCCCTCAAAGTCGCCTTGGAGGCCATGGACCGCAACGATACTACACGACTTGGTCAGAAGGAGGTATGGGACAGAGGGGAAGTTTGAGATTATCTGACTCAATAGTGTTTGGCCCATCGTGGTCAACACTAGGCCACAATAAGAGACCTTCTTTTTCCCTTCTCCCACGACCGTGTCGATGGATTTCAGACTGTTCGAGAGCTTTAGTATAGATTTGAGTAATATTTGGGACGCCCTCCTTACATTCTGAGCTGGGGTCATAAAGCTCTGAACCGATGTATCCCCGGAGGCCGAGCCTGCCTCACCCTGTATAGACTCGGAGTAGCTTTGCCTGGAATTTCTGCGAAAACGAGATAGGAAATTCCGTGGCCGCCGGTCAATAGGACTTGACGATCCACTCCTGTCAGCCATGGCCACTCTCTTGTTCTCCGTGAC
Source organism: Cadophora sp. M221 (assembly GCA_017366145.1). NCBI lineage: Eukaryota > Fungi > Ascomycota > Leotiomycetes > Helotiales > Ploettnerulaceae > Cadophora > Cadophora sp. M221. The sequence goes on from JAFJYG010000724.1 coordinate 13,681, forward strand.
TATTTGGATGAAATCTGGACAAGGCTACAATGAGTATGTGTGGAAGAAAGGGTGGTTTGAAGCTCAAGTGGAGAGGAGAGTGCGGGCACTTTATCTTCGTGCCTTAAGTTGCAGCCCGTCGAGTTCCAATTGGAGGGCACCCTTGCTGTACAATCTGAAACCACACGCTGCAAAACTTGATGTAGCCTCAACAAATAACTAACTTCCTCCACCGCCTCCATGCAGTGGATTGTCACACGAAGTAGGCACATCGCGGAATGAGGCATCCAAACTGCCACTTGGCTCGCCTGGCACCGTACTTGCCTTGATTATCTTCCCGTGTTCCACCATCGCCGTCGTCCAACATCGAAGTCCTTCGAGCCTGGAGCTGCCATAACGCAGAAAAAAAGCAGTTGCAATGGCGTCCCAAGCCGTAAGCAATCCCTGCCTTCAACCTATCAACAATTAGAATTGTTTATCATGTCTGCCTTGGGCTGTGTTGGATGTAAAAGCCGAACTAAAATATGCAAGGCTGTAGCTTTTGGGCCAGAGTGGTGCCATTTCAACAAAGGCGGAGCCGCTGTCCCGCATCCGACAGCCTCACTCGGGCACCCTAAAGGCAGGCCAGCCAGCCTCCAAGCCTTGGTATGCGACAGAATGTAGTGTGACATATTGTCTCCATAAAAGACTATTGGAGGCCTGAGCTATGGCAACTATCTAGTTACTCAAGAAGAGTTGAGAGAGGATGGCGGTCGAGGGCGGTAGAGTGACGTCTGGTGGCTGAGAGGCGGGAATGTAGTGGTGCCAGCGATTGTACATCAGCCCCAAAATAGTGCAACATATAACTCCATCGTCCATCCTAATTGGATTGTGATTGGATTGTGGGAGTTCACAGCCATGACGGTAGGCAGAGAGAGCAGTTGGTGGTGGCATGAAGTGGGATGTGAAATTAGAATTTGAGACCCACTTGCAGCCGCGCGGGAGCCGGGCCGGAGCCGAGAATCCCGAGCGGCTGGGTCTACTTCAACCTGCCTGCTCAGCCGTACCTGTTTTCCTTGTTTATTTATTTCAAAGTCACATACCCCAAGACCGATCTCTCAAAAAATAGATACATTATCACAAAGTATCCAATGCTTAATCAAAGTGTGTATGATCGCTTTCCCTGGATTTTGCTGGGAATCGAGATGCTGCATTATCGCGGGCCGAGGCAGTCAGAGGTTGAAAAAGTCTGCGGGAAGGCAGACCCATCAAATGAAGTTGAGAACCATGTGTATTTTCTTGCATCGTCGAAGGGGTGAAGACCATAAAGTATGACCTCGTACACTGCTTCGAATTCAGGGAAATCAACACACTGCCTGATCCAAATAGTATTGCTCTTGAGAGAAGTAAAGGACAGAACCTAGATCATAAAGCACTAGGGAATAGAAATCTAGACAGCAGTATCCCGAGTCAATACAAGAATTGACATTCCACAGAATAAGTCTAGAAACTCCCCCACGGCAATCACAAGCGGACCACTTCCACCATCGCTCGATGGAAGTTACTGAAAGGCACAAGATTGGATACTGTAGGATGAGGAGAGTAAATTCAACCTTTTGGCCGAGCATGATACCGCCCAAGGAACTCTTCCGGCTGAAATTATCTGCCCTCGCCTTCTGAATATTGCCGCCAAAGATACTGTTCACTACCCGACGGGAAAATGTGTGTCCATTTCGCCTATTTATAGGAAAGACCTTCTCAATCGGTTCCCTTGCCATTCGGCAAAACTTCGTGGTTGTTTACACCAAATTTATAACCAGTAGGATATTGAGGCTGTCAAAATATGCAACCGAAAAGTCAAAATATAACTAGACAAAAGTTGAAATCCTTGCACAATCCTTTCTCCAGATAGACATCCCCTATTTTCCCCTCTCCCCCATCTAACCCCATCATTCCATGCGAGAGAGAGAGCTCCGATATTAACTCCGGCCATCCGTCAAGGACTTTCAAAAAATTGGACAAGCGCGTGCATACTCCATCATACTTTGAAAGGTCGGGGTATCAAATAATAATAGGCGACATGTTGCTGTATTCTTCTCTTAGGCGTGGGAGCGGCTTTTAACATGGAGTCTTTGACCAGATTCCGACGCTTTTATTCCCATAATCGAGGCCTGAAAAGCTACTCCGAGTCTTGGCTTTATCGAAAGTTTTTCACGAATGTCCGGTATGAGCTAGATATGTACTCCAAACGACAATATTTCATCCACTTATCACAAGAATAGAATTTATTCCACACCGCTCCGTGGTACTTTTGAAATCTAGCCATACTATACGAACTTGGCCATGCGGCTTTGAACCGGCATACAAATCGTCTAAGTTTATACCAAGAGATGAGGGGATACGATCTCCGCTTTCTCTCTCAAATTCTCAAGCATAACTAAAGGACCTGTCGTTGCGAGGTTCCTCGAGTATGCACAAGAACTTGGCATATAAATCTTACGAGACGGTGCCACATAGGTACTGTTGCTAAATATCTCACATATGTATGAAAATTTTGCAGTTGACATCTATTCTTTCGGCGCTTCTTCGCCTGGTTATTCTGAGATTTCATCGGACACAAATTCACTGCAGCTTTGTGGTTTCTTTAATACCCGTAGAAGGCAACATGTGTCGTGATCTTTAAGTTTGTAGGGGCTATATGAGTAGCATAGGATATCTTTCATGTATTTCATATCTTGCATGGAAAAGATCGTATAGAAAGAAGGTTGGCAAAATCATCCGAGGTTAAACTTTGAGTTTGGCCGTATGTTTCCCGAAAGGTAATGCCACCGAAGCAGAGTAGTAAAATACAATAGGCTAATTAAGTTGATTGAGCTGATTGAGTTAGTCGAACTAATTAAGCTAACCGAGCTGTCTTCTACTTTGGGTCATGTAATGCGTGAAGATGGAGAAGGACGGAGACCCTGCCTGCAGACATGAGCTAGATCAGCCGCAGCCCAGAAAGGAATAATCCAACCCCGCCATAGAATATATATCCGAAGTATTCCGCAGCTGGAAGAATTTGATTGGTTCGCTCGAAAGATGTCGTGCATCTCTCCCTGGCTCGGGCCGGTCCCTCGATTGGGCATTCCTCGTGAAATCCAAGACAAATCGTGTGCAGCCTGCCTCATCGAGTTAGAGCCCCATGGCGACAGAACATCCAGGGCAAGTACCTCGTATGTGAGTCTCTGCTATGCAAGGAATTGCAGTTGTGATATTTTTGTTGCTCTCTAAACTCTCAATTGTGCCGCTGTCAAGATATCCACTTTCTTAGGTAAAAGAGTTGAACTATTTTCTATAAGAATCGCTCTGCTGCTGCCAAAAAACAATGTACTTCAATACAAAGCCATCAGTCTTCTGTCTTCTACTCAAAGATCCAACAACATCCAATCTGTAGCCATGATTTTGCCAAAGATGCTTCCTCTGTCCATCTTGGCTCTTTTACCAATCGCTTCCGCCGCTCCCACTCCGGATATTGTTGCAAGTTCTACTGAGGCAATTGATTGGATTCCAGTCGACTTCGAAGGCAAGACTCTTTATGTCAACAGCGCAGCTCTGGTGGAGTCCTCTGTCAACCCGGCTAAGAAGTCTGAGCGTTCTCTTCTCCGCCGTGCCCCGGGCAGTGACACCTGCGGTGGAAGCTCCTTCAACTCCCATCCGGCACCATTTGCTTCCACTGCAGACTGTGGAGTCATCCGTGACTGTAAGTCTTTGAGAAATAGATTTAGAGTTCCCGAGACATTCCTGACTGACATTTCCTCTCAGGGGCGGGCACTGAGAACACGTATTGGGGGGTTTGGAACAATACCCCAGATACCCATGATCTGTGGTATTATGGCTCGTGTGTCTTTGAGGCAGGCACGCGGAACATACTCGATACCTACATCGGCTCCACCGATGTTCGCGATGTGATTCGTGATGCTCTCAACAAGCGGCAGGTAAGGCTCTCTTCCGCGTCGAAATGAGTACAGAGACAAGTTACTGACCAACGCAAAGTCTGGTGGCGTGGTTGCTTCGCAAGGAAGCATGGGCTGTGAGAACTCCGGGTCGCTTATTAAAGGTGGCCCATCATTGGTCAACTGGAAGATCAAGCATTCTTGATTCACTGTCATGAGCAAGTGAGCCGAAGGAGAAGAGTTGTAGGGAAGAAAAGGAAGAAACGGGTTGAAGGAGGACGTGCTTTAGGCAGGAAGGAAATGATTTCAATATCAATAACATTGTGTCATCTTTGCGATTGAAGTAAGAAGTGAGCTTGAATATTTTACCAACAATTGGATCGGTATTTCCAAGGCTTTCCTCCAAGTCTATGTTCTATAGCAAAGTATGATTCTTTGATGTACGTGCTCACGGAATTTGGGCAGATTCGTCCAGGAATTGTACCGAACCCTCTCGCCGAGGCGGAAAGTTGAATACCTATGTCCACCGAGTGTTACATTCCTAGTCTTATACCCAAATTTAATTTCTTGCTTTTCATAAAAGACGTGTCATCGTTGTGAAATATGAAATGTTCAAATAAACTTGATAGCTCTCTTATTACTCAATTTACTGTATTATATTTCTTCCGGCGTGAAAGCTTTCTTCAATCGCCTCACCTGTACTGTAATCTTACCCCGACTATCTTCTATCCGGCATTTTGAAAGCCTAATCAAGTATCTTAAACACAACGCCCGTTAACTTTCAACTTCCTGTTTGGTGATCCTAAAGCCTTGGACAGGCTGAGATGTTCAACATTTCGCTATCGTTGCACGGTTTGCATGGGGACAGCAACTCCAGCTTCCCAGAACTATTGCGCAAACCAACCTGATATCTAACTTAGGGTAGTAATTCTCTGATTTTCAAGATCTTAAGCCAAATATGCCTGTTCTTGTGCAACCGTCGGGACATTAAGCCTATCTAAATACTATCATATTAGTCTCTGTAATATGCTTTGGCTTTAGTTTATTTGTCCTTGTATTTATAATCACTTCAAGATTGTCTATGACGCCGAAGCATTTCTTGATGACTTGTTTTGTGGTTTTAGTATGTGGCATGTGTGAGAATTCTCATCTTTTGTTGCTGACATCAATACAGTTCATTTCGAATGCTATTACTAAAACACAGCAGATGTTTACTGAAGGGTTTTTGATCAGTTATTTACGGTAAGTGACTCTCTCTTCTATAGAGGATGTGGTCGAGTGTTGTTCTGGCGTTTGTGGAGGGCGACCATACACTTTTGACAGCATCATAGACGTATGCAACAATTCTGCTCAATTGGCTTGCTACACATCTTCTATACGTCCAGCACGCCTTTGGATAGAGATTGAAGGGGTGTATTCAACCCTCAACCGTGAACTGGCCTACGCAGCAGAGGTACTTTACTCCATTATCCAAACTTTCCTCAGAACTTCGATTATATAATTTGACTCGAGGCTGTTTAATGTGGCAAATAGGCGGCCATATATCATCACCTTCCCGGCTGTTGCACCTCTATGGTCGGGCTTAGCTGTGAGTAGCTAACCGTGCTACTTTAGGGTTGATAATTATTGCTTACATCCAAGCAGGCCATCGCGACAGTGCTTCAATTTCTTCCTATCGCGTCTTCTTGGGGCCCGGACGATACCAAAACTAGAAATGAATCGACCACGACACAGAAAACCCGCCATTGCTGAGACTGGCGTTGGCTACCTTTTATTCGTACTCGAAATAGCATTTGAAGAGTTTCTTGGACCAAACAACGGGCGGCAAAAAGGATTTGGATGCATGTGTACAAACTTGTTTTCCTTTCTTTCTATGTGAGTGAGTAACTAAATGGCAATTATTGCTTGCATCTTTGCCCCATTTCTGCCTTGTTTTTTGCACCTCCGTATACTTATCAGTCCAGAACGAAAGCCAAGTTGTAGGTGTTGTGGAACCAACTAGCCTGAATTATTCTCTGCGAACAATTACCCGCAATCACTCACTTGAACATCCAAAAGAGAACACCGACAATAATAGTAATCATCCCAAAGAGTCCGGATGTACTTGCGATACCGATATCGGGGCTTGAACACCAAATACCTACAAGCAGACCCAATGTAATTGAGCCGAATAGGGCCACGACAAGGATCCAAACCATCGAGCATTTGTTCAACTCCTTCGCAGCCATGATCCCAACCCGTGGATCCGAACCAAAGCTCTTTCAGCCGGGTCATAACTTGCTCTCCCGTCTTCGCAGTTGTCGCCTTCAAATGTCTAAGGTTGAAACACGGTTGTGATCATTGGAACACCACGAGGGTAGTGTGATTGTGATCGTTGGGCTCGGTTCTGATTTCTCGAGGAGGCGAAGTGGCTGTTTTTTAGTCCAAATCTTCTTACGCCCCTACTCCAGACAGGAAAAATAATCTTCACTCGCCGCTAGAAACGTTCCATCTGAACCGTTTCGTTCGCGAGCCGAATCCTCTCGCCATAACGCTACAGTATCACGAAGTCCGTAAAGAATTAATATTCTCGCGACACTGCGAGCGAGGAAAGAAAGTAATTGCCGATTTTGAAAGCGCATTTTAGAAACTCAATTTCTCACAAGACAATTTGATTGCTAATGCCCGCTGGGAGGCGTCCGAAGGCCACCGCCATCAATCGAAAGGGTCCATACAACGACTCAGAACAGCCGAGAAGGCCTCAGCTTGAAAGCAACTCGAGAAGCTTAGAAGACCTGTCGGGAGCAGTGCATAACGGGCAGGAGTTACCTTCAAAGTCACTCGAAAACAACGAAGCGAGGAATCCACCGGAACAGTACTCGGAATACTCTGCCTGCCCGTTCGCCAAGCACTGCCCCAGCCGTTATCACCACATCAACAACGCCTGCACGATCCCCCGGGGGTTCAAGGTCATAGGAAAGTTGAAGTGAGTGACCCATTATTTGAATGTCTGCCTATTGACTAACATGAAAACTATTTCTAGCGAGCACATAAAACGCATACATTCCCTTCAATATGGCTGCTTGGTTTGCAAAAAGAGGTTCCAGGATGCCAAGAAGGAAACTATCATGGAGATTCGAACAACGCACCAAAACACGTCTGGAGAATGTACGGCTCGAGAATTCACTAGGAATGATCCGGAGTGGTTGACCGACGAGCAAGAAGTCCGCTTTATGGCTTGGGAAGAACAAGCGAGTAGGAATGGAAGTGCTAGTGACAAGTGGCAGAGGATATACCAATCCATCTTCGGTGATGAAGGACAGCTGCCATCGCCTTGTAAGTGCCTGCCCATGACACTTTTGTCGCAAGCTGTGAGAAACAGGAAATACTGACGAGAATTTCCAACCAAGTCTACGACTATCTGATTCCTCTCTACTTAGTATCTGCTGATCCAGCAGACATGTCTCTCAATCCAGCACAATCGAAGCTGGCCCTGCATTCCGTGGCCCTACATTCCGAGATCTTGGCCGAGAACGAGAAACAGTACGATTATGGATTCGAATACGTCGTGTATAAAGGTACGGACTCTGGATACCACTCACACGGAACGAATCCCGCAGAGCGCGCACCGGAAATTCGTCTTCTCACAAACGAGCATGGCACTGCTGCTCCAATCAGCATTCGTCTCAAACCCTACTCGTAGTGCCGACCGTTTCTCAAAACGAACACTTCAACGTCCCAGACTCATATACTGATTACCTTGAGGATCAGGACCAAGATTTGCTCCTGGTGGAGAATGATAGTGTCTACTTCGATGACGCAATGCCAGGGTCTGCCAATGACCGTCAAGATGGTCTGAACGAGACTGAGGCTTGGGAGGATACTGTAGATAACTTCAGTTGCATGGCGGAAGGGAATATTGGATAAGATATGTGGACCGTAGGTTACTTCAATGTACTAAGCTATGCTCAAGGGCGGGAAGCATTGAAGCAATAAGCAATCAGTGCAGCAGGATTAGCATCTTCCCCAAATCCTACCAAGTCACCAAAAAATTAAAATAAAAAAGTGAAACTTACTTAAAAGATCCCACACCGCTCTGAACAGGAGCTGAATGTCATACCTATATGCATACCCCCAACTCTAACTCCCCAGCGAGTTATGTTATACGTCACGAAGCTTTGTGGCTTGACGCCGTCAGCAAGCAGCCTGAGCTGACCCCACGCCCGTCATCCGTGGATCGTGTTTGGAGGAGATGGAGTGAGTGCGGGGGAATATCACATGCGATTGATTAATTGTAGCGATGTAAGAGGGCGGGGGTATCAGTCAATCATAAATTAGATGTTGAAATCGTGCGCAAGTTAAGTGTTATATGCAATGGAATCACGCCCGTTTTTCCTGAACTCACAAAGTCAATTCAGACGATGTGTATTAGAGGATGGATCTCAATACCGAGCCCCCAAAAAGAGTGTCGATCAATAGAAGCCTGTGTGTTTTGGTAAGAGTGTGAGGATGAAATTAATGCATGTCACATGATCTGAGTATCATGTGACACACCTTAGGCTTAGTCCCCTGTTCTAACCCCTAGCCCTTGAACACTTTCAACGTTGATCGCCGAAGTGTGCAGGAGTACCATTCCATGAATACTGGCTACGGAAACACTTTTCCCTACGAGCCTTGGAGGAATACCGGGATTTAGACTATACTAGAATTGAGGTAACGTGAGCAGATTCATACCTAGGTAGATGAGAAGGCTATAATCGGGTAAGACAAGGCTCCTAGTGTTCTGGAAGGGAAAAAAGGAAGGCTGAACATCCGAGATCTCGGTGAAGCAAAGCTATGATGGTACGTACTGTACAACTCTGCCTATCTGCCCTTCACGATAGCCTCGTTCCACAGCCCCTCCAAGCATAGAAGGACACAGTCATACAGTCACATGAAAAAGCTCACGAATAGCAAAACGAGCCCATTTCTGCTGATGCGGATATTCTCAACTGGCAAAAGGTCTTAAATCTGACATCCGCCGCTCGGTGAAGCTCTGTGAAAGTTCCTTGTGATGGCCGTGTAACCCCCCCACACACCCACCAAACTGTGATGCCTTGTGCGTAAAACTGGCAATCCAATTGCAAGGAACATAAGGTAGGTAAGCGGCAGAGAGAATGTACTGTAAAACAGCTGAGAAGATAGCACATGCAAAATGAAAAAGGGAAATATGAAGCAACAGAAACATACATACATACATACATACATACATACATGTCGAAAGGAAAAGCATATGCTTTGCAACATGATTTCTCACGTCAGCCTTCTTTGTATGTGGGGGAGGGGTGAAGCAAAAGCCAGCGGCAATCCAAACCAATCCAATGGCAGCTATTCTAAAACCCAACAGCGGCACACCTCGTTCCTCGTTCCTGGCGGGGGAGCTGAAATGCCCCTCCATGCCCAGCCTGCGGGCCTGCCCTACCTGCAGTGCAGTACACTATGTAGATACCTAGGTATTGTATGGTACACCCGCCCACCACCTATCCACCCACCCTTTCAGCAAGCCCACACCGCGCCGTTTCTGCATCTTACTGCATCTCCATGCCCGTCCCCATAACCCTCTCACAGCCAGCCAGCCAGCCAGCCAGCAGTCCGCGCCATCTATCGTGCCACCGTTGCATCCAAACCATACCCAAAACCCACCAGTCCAGGCTTGCATAAGTTCCACGCTCGCATTCATCCACGGCGGACATCGACCCCATCCATCCATCCATCCATCCATCCACTGCAGCGCAACTGATTAGGAACTGCTTGACCTTCCCAACCGCCCTGATTGGCGGGGGCCGACCCAGGGCATCTGCAGGCCTGGGTCAGCTACTGCGGGACATTCTACCGTATCAGAACCGCCCGCCCGCTCAGCCTCAGCCCGCCTCTTTTCTGCTGCTAAATGCCTACCTGGCTAGGCCTAGGCACTTGAACGTACCAACCTACCTGCAGTCCGTCCAGCCTACTCTTCCTAGGATATAAGATCGGTGGCTTTCCCCTCTGTTGTCATAAATCTGTTGTGTTATGTTCTTGCATCCTGTGGCTTCGATTTTCGCTTGACTGTTGCCATACCTCCTCCTCGGACATATCAGATCTCTTCCACTGTGCTACCCCGAGTCCACCCATCCAGTACCTCACTTGAGCTGTTCCTGCCTTGTTGATTATCAATCGCCATTACCTACAGCAATAGTTGCTTCCTAGACTAGCTTCATTCCGTGAGCTTTGAGACTCCTGAAGTCGGCCGAAGAGTACACATCTGATCAGGTTTCGCTTCTGCATTCACTTCGCCAGAACAGACAAAAGAGGCCAGCCTTAATTTCTACCTCCTCGCCTCCACCTCTTCCCATCAGCATCACCTCCAGCTTCAAGATCATCTAGAGCCTCCCACTATCAAATCCAGATAGTTATTTCATCATGGCGTCAAACAAAGCCACCGTCGACACCTCCAGTACCGAGCAGGGAACATGGAGAAAAGAGCTTGAGGCCAACCTCGAAGCCGCCAAACAACTCATCAGCAAATCCATCTCCCCGATCTCAGAAACCCCATACGTCCCATCCAATGACCCAGACAAGAAGACGATGACTTCACTTCTGACGGATCTCAGCAAGATTGGATTCAAGGATGTCGAGACCCTCCTCGCACTATTCAGTTCCGAGGTCAAGGGACAGCAAGATGATAGCAAACTTGTTCTCGAACATCTCGTTGCTCTCTTGGCGAAATTGGATGATAACTCTAAGATCTCGACACAGCTTACAGGAGGGTTTATCAGTGGACTTTGGAATGCTCTTCCGCATCCTCCAATGAGTAGTCTTGGCACCAAGTACAAGTACCGAGCAGCTGATGGTTCTCACAACAACATTCACAAGTATGTCTTATTTGCCTTATTTGCTCTCAAATTTCCATTGATTTGAGACTTCAAAAACGCCATTTTACCTCGACTCTTCATCTGGAGATTAAATTTGTTACATGCTGATTGATGAGCAGCCCTCAACTCGGAGCTGCGAACACTCCATATGCCAGAAGTGCAAAGCCTTCCATCCTCCAAAATATCGCTCTTCCGGATCCTGCAGCAATCTTTGATAGTCTCATGGTCAGAGGAGACACATTCCAACCCCATCCAAACAAGATCTCGAGCATGCTCTTCTACCTCGCAACCATCATCATCCACGATATCTTCCGAACAGTACGTTTGCCGTCTTCTACTTCCCTCAATTTATACTCCCAATTTCCCTCCAAATACTGACCGATAAAAGGACCATGATGACTTCAACAATTCTATGACATCTTCATACCTTGATCTTGCTCCTCTGTATGGAAGCAATCAGGATGAACAGAATACTGTCCGAACATTCAAGAATGGCCTGCTCAAACCCGACTGCTTTTCCGAGAAGAGACTCCTGGGATTTCCTCCTGGAGTTGGGGTAATGGTGATCATGTTCAACAGATTCCACAACAATGTCGTCACTCAACTTGCTGCGTAAGTCATGCACAGCCCATCATCTTCACTCCGTCTTACATGTGACAGTATCAACGAGAATGGGCGTTTCACAAAACCCAAGGACGATGATCCCAAGAAGAAGTGGGACACCTACGATAATGATCTATTCCAGACTGGCCGTTTGATTACTTGCGGTCTCTATGTCAACTGCGTGCTTAAGGACTACGTCAGAACTATCCTCAGCTTGAATCGTACCGACACTAAATGGGACCTTGATCCGAGAACCGAGGAAGGAAAGACACTTTTCAAGACGCCTGCAGCTGAGGGATGTGGTAACCAAGTATCAGCTGAGTTCAATCTGAGTAAGTCTTGTGCTACCATGACATGAACTAGCAACTTACAATTCTAGTCTATCGATGGCATTCGGCTGTCTCTGAGAGAGATGACAAATGGACCCAAGAAATCTATACGAAGATGTTTCCTGGCCAGAAGCCCGAAGAAGTTAGTCTCGGCCAGCTCCTTGGTGCTCTCCGTGCGATGGAAGCAAAGACCCCAGAAGATCCTTTGGAACGTCCATTCGCCGGTCTCAAACGTCAAGCTGATGGTAGTTTCAATGACGACGATTTGGTTGAGATCTTGCAGGCCTCCATCGAAGATGTTGCTGGGTCCTTCGGCGCCAATCGCGTACCAAAGATCTTGAAGTCTGTTGAGATTCTCGGCATCATCCAGGCCCGATCATGGAACATTGCATCCCTCAACGAATTCAGAGAATTCGCTGGCCTGAAGAAGCATTCCACATTCGAAGACATCAATCCAGATCCAAAGGTGGCTGAGAAGTTGAAGAATTTGTACGATCACCCAGATTACGTCGAATTGTATCCTGGTCTTGTCGCGGAAAAGGCGAAGCCGCCGATGAGTCCAGGTTCAGGTCTCTGCGTCAATTTCACAACTTCTTACGCAATCTTGTCGGATGCTGTTGGTTTGGTCAGAGGAGATCGCTTCTACACCACTGACTACACACCACGAAGTCTTACAAATTGGGGGTATGTTCACTGACCCTCATTCCTTGAATGTACTGACAATGATAGATACAACGAAGTCCAATTTGATCGCTCTGTTGATGATGGATGTGTTCTCTACAAGCTCATCTTACGCGCATTCCCCAAGCACTTCAAGGGTAATTCCATCTATGCTCACTTCCCATTTGTCATTCCTAGCGAAAACCTGGTCATCGCAAAATCGCTGAACCGAGCCGACAAGTACAGCTGGGACAAGCCTAGCAGAGCTCCAGAACTCATCATCCTCAAGTCACATGCGGCAGCAAAGAAGATCCTCAGCGACAAAGTAAACTGGAAGGTAACAACCGGAGACGCCATCAAGTTCATGACTAGTCAGCCAAAGAAGATCAACGGTGCAGACTTCGCGTTGTCTGGCGATAACCCTCCCAACGAATCCTCCAGGAACCTCATCAAGAAAGGTCTCTATCCCAAGGATTGGCAGTTCGAGGTCAAGAAGTTCTACGAAGAAACCACGACCAAACTTCTCAAGAAATACAGCTTCAAAGTCCCCGGCAAGAATGCGTACCAGGTTGACATCGTCCGCGATGTTTCCAATCTCGTGAATGCCAGATTCGCAGCTTCGGTGTTCAGCTTGCCCATCAAGACAGAGGACTGCCCAAGAGGTATCTACACCGAGCAGGAGATGTACCAAGTCTTGGCGCTCTGCTTCATCAACGTATTCTTCAATGCAGATGTGACCAAGAGCTTCCAGATCAAGGAAGCCGCGCAAATGCTCGCACAGCAATTGGGAGACCTAGTCCTGCTCAACGCGGAGGCTATCTCTGCCACCGGATTCCTAGCTGATGTCCTTGCGAAGCTGCACCAGCACACAGCATTAACGGATTATGGAACTCACATGATCCAACGAATGTTGGACAGCAAGATCCCCATCAAAGACGTCGTCTGGTCACACATGTATACTCCCCCCTCACATCCACCAAAAAATAAATCCCACTAACTTCCCCAGTCTCCCAACAGCTGTATCAATGACAGCCAACCAATCCCAAGTCTTCACCCAAGCACTAGACTACTACCTCGGCGACGGTTCCAAATACCTCCCGGAGCTGTACAAGCTCTCCAAAGCCAACACCAAAGAAGCCGACGAACTCATCACCCGCTACTTCCTCGAAGGCGCCCGTCTACGCGCCACCGTCGGTCTCTTCCGCGACTTCAAACCCACGTCCGCAGCAACGACCAAAATCGACGTCCCAGACGGCTCCTCCACAACCACTGTCCCAGCCAACGCCCGCATCCTCGTCGATCTCAAAGCCGCCAACCAAGACCCCGCCGCCTTCCCAGACCCAACGACCGTCCTGCTCGACCGCCCGCTCGATTCGTATCTCCTCTATGGCTGGGGACCGCACCAGTGCGTCGGTATGGATGCGAGTATCACTGCCATGACGGTTATGTTCAAGACGGTGTTTGGGCTCAAGGGCCTGAGACGTGTGGTTGGGAGTGCGCCTGGTGGTGGCTGGTATAGAGGTGGGGAGAGTCAGGGAGATTTGAAGACGGTGCCGGGACCGCATGGGATTACTATGTATATGACGCCTGAGCAGACGAGTTTCTTCCCTTTCCCGACTACTATGAAAGTCCAGTGGGATTCGGAGTAAGGGCTTGTGTGGTGGTAGAATTGCGGGATAGGGTTACAATTGCTTTGATTTTTTGCTTGTTGGCTGGATGGATGGATGGATGGATGGATTGTTTTTTATGGTGTTTGAGCCACGGGATGGATGGATATGAATGATTATACGGTATTTGAGTTGTGAACTTGCTGCACCTTTTCAATCTATGAATTCGTTTTTCATTCAATCCTCCTGGCCCCTTTCTTAGCACATTATCATCAAAACCAAAATCATCTCTCAAGTAAGCAGATCACGCCCTTCATACCGTCATACCAATTAGACATAACTTTTTCTTCCCCACTTCCCCACACCCCAACTTGTCTATCTATATACATCTCAAC
>JAFJYG010000725.1:0-28029 GCA_017366145.1 Cadophora sp. M221
CTCCCCCCCCTCTACTTCTCCCTCCAATCCAACACCCAAAACTAACTCTCTCTCCCCCACACCAGAATCCGCCGCAGCGACTTCAACCGCTCCCACTCCTCCTCTCGCTCTCCCTCCCCCTCTCCCTCGTCCTCAAACGATAAAGCAAGAGAAGCAGAAGCCAGGACAGCTCTCCTCCATGCCAAACTAGCAGCTATCTACGGACCGATCGAATTCGATGTCTCTTTACAATCGAGAACGGAGACGGGGTTAGATGAGGTAGAAGGGGATGGAGATGGGGATAGGGATAAAGATATAAAGAAGAAGAGCAGGAAGGGTGGGAAGGGCAATACATCAAACTCGGAATCAGACTCAGACTCAGATTCAGACTCCAATTCCCCCTCCCCTCTCTCGACCTCCCAGCGACAAGAAGAACAAGAACAAGAACAAGAATACGAATTCACCCTCTTCCGCCCCTCCTCCTCCCACACCACCACCCAAACCATAATCCTAAGCCCAACCACCTCCCTCCAAGGCCCAAATTCAGGCCGTATCCTCCATCCCCGACCACACTCCTTCTACATCTCGTCCCCATCCTCCGGACCCAAGAGACGGGAGTGGGAAGAAGCGGCGCTGAGTGGAGAGGAGGTCCTCAAGGGGAGGGAGGGACGGTATTGGGGCTGGGAAGTCCCGTGGAGGGTTACTGTTTTGAGGGGGGGTGTGCCTGTTGGTGGGAAGGTGAAATCGATATCAAATTCCAAATCTACATCCACCGCAAATCAAACGACACCCACAACCACAACTCCCGCGCCCAACCCAAAAAGCAGAAATAAGACCAAACCCAACAAAAAGCGCCGCATCCACATCCGCGCCAAACAGCGCAAACGCGACATCGCAGAAGCAGCGCGCAAGAAGGAGAGGGAGGGCAAGGAGGAGGCGGAGAAGGAGAAGCGCACGAGGAGGAATAGGGAGAAGAAGGTTAAGAGGAGGTTGAAGGAGAAAATGAAGAAAGCTGCTGAGGGGGGTGTGGGAGCTGTAGGGGGTGTGAGTGTGGGAGATGGAAAAGTTGAGGGAGATGCTGGGGATGTGGATGGTGGTGGGGAGAGTGAGTGAGTGAGCTATGGGAAGAATCCTGGTGATCCAATAAGTAAAACAAAGCAGATGTCAGCTCGTCTCCTCGTTCACACTTCAAACGAAAGAATGGAAAGCCCGCCCTTCTCTCATCCCATCTCTCAGTCCCCTCAATATATCCATCCATCCATCCATCCATCCATCCATCCACTACCCATATCTACGAATTTCCAAACCTTCAAACCTACCTCAACTAACAAAAGATACCTACGATACGATACGATACGATATCTTACCTACATTTTTCTTTTCAATCAGACGGGGTTATACTTATCATTATACCTGTTGTGCTTACCTAAGAGGGAGGGAGGATTAACATCATTATCAACAAGAAACATAAATATAACCATCAAAGCATTCTACTACCTTACTCTAAACCCCTATCTCCCTACATACCTACCTACCTCCCTCCCTACGTACCTCACCCACCTTTTCCCCGGCTAAACAGGCCTCATCTTCGTCTTGGTCCTCGTCCCGACAATTTCCTACTTCATTCTCTAACGCCTGCCTAATAAAAATAAATCCCCCCCCCCCCAATTCCCCACACATACATAATCAAGTACAAAAAAAAAAAAAAGTCACCAATCAATACACCTTTTGAGGCTATAAAACCACACAGAATCATCTATCCACCCTTCATCCCTCACCCCTCACCCTTCTCCCCCAATACGTATTGACCAATAACTAATAGGTAGTCCTTAACTACTCACATGCAGCACGTAGAAATGATGCATAATCGAATCAAATGAAACCAAATCAAACCAAACCGACATCAAATTGAAGCAAGGCAAAGCTTCTATATAAGTACGAATGTACGAATGTACGAATGTATGAATCGAGTGTATGTGCAATGACGATGATGATGATGCATGCAAAACGCCAAACTCCATGATGATCCCGGAAACCTAAAGGGATAAAAAAGCACATCAAAAGTAAAGTAAACTCATATACCATGCCTCGCGTCCATCCCATATCCACATCCACATCCATTCCCCCTCAGTCCTGCCCCGTATCCTCATCCCGCATTTCTCGTATCCAGCCAGCATCTCAACTCGTGGATTCCGCGCCTTTTAATTTCGCGTTTGAGCTCAGCTCAAACATCATACATCTTCCCTCTAGCCTCCAGTGCACTCTTGATAGCTGTTCACAAAGAAGTCAGTAAAGAGTTCTATCAAAGAAACTCTACACAACTCCAAACCGATTACCCAACCTTTCACACCTCTCTCATAATCTTCCAAGCTTCAGGGGAAAGTAAAACTCACCATCACAACTATCCTTCGCATCACCAAACAACATCTTCGTCCCAGGCATGTAGAACATCGGATTTGGAACATCCGCATACCCACTTGCCATCCCTCGCTTCATCACAATGACCTGCTTACTCTTCCAAGCGTGCAGCACAGGCATACCTGCGATGCTGGATCCAGGTTCGAGCGCAATCGGGTTGACGGTATCGTTGGCACCGATGACAACAGTTAGATCGGTGTCATTGAAATCATCATTGATTTCATCCATCTCGAGGACAACTAAGTTGGGTCAGCGATAGCCTCCAGGTAGGGAGAGAGAAGAGAGACATACTATCATAAGGCACACTAGCCTCAGCAAGCAACACATTGCACTGCCCGGGCATACGTCCAGCAACAGGATGAATAGCGAAACGGACATTAACCCCCTTGTGCTTCAACATCCTCGTGATATCGCTAATCGCGTACTGTGCCTTCGCAACTGCCATCCCATATCCCACCACGATAATCACGCTTTCGGCTGTAGCTAGCGCATCTGCCACTTCATCTACACTTGTCTTGGTTATGGAGCCTTCAATCTTGTAGTCGCTATTGTCGGTCGGTGCTATGCCTCCGAAGAGAACATTCGTTATACCGCGATTCATGGCTACACACATAATGTAGGAAAGGATGGATCCAGATACTCCTATCAGAGCGCCGATTGTTGTGAGGAGTGGGTTGTCCAGCATGAAACCTTCAGCAACGAGAGCGAAACCAGAATAGGCGTTCAAGACGGTGATGACGACAGCTAGAAGAGTCAGCACAGCAAATCAACAAAATCTACGCTCACTTACGCATATCAGCTCCTCCGATGGCGGCCGTGGTTGTGTAACCCTTGAGGAAACTAAGAACAGCATTCCCAGCCAAACAACAAGCAGCAATAATGGGTGACCCTGGTGCCATCATGAGGAAAGTACCCATGGTAGCTACATTGAGACCAAGAAGTGAAGAGTTGAGTGCATGGCGTGGACCTGGAAGTCTGATTGGCTTGGATGACATCCGCCCTGCGAGTTTGAGGAATGCAACAACTGATCCAGTGAAGGTTACACCTCCGATGAGGACACCTAGATAACCAGCGACCAGATGCAAGGTTGAGATGTCTCCGATATGAGCCATTACACTTCCATAACTTGTCAGAACAGCCGCCAGACCAACTACTGAATGTAAAGCAGCCACAGTTTGTGGGAGATCCGTAGCAGTTGTTCGTCGACCGATCATAAGACCTAAAACATCAGCTCGATTCCGACATTTAGCGGACTTCACTTACCAAGAATACCACCAACAGAAGCAACCATGCCAAACTGCATTAGTACCTCAACTGGGAAGCCCACAGCAGCGAGCGATGCAAGTATTCCACTTCCCACCCCAAGAACACCGAGAATGTTTCCTTGTCGAGCAGTTGCTTGAGAAGCTAGACCAGAGAGTGAACCAATGCAAAGCAAAGAACTTGCAAGGTATCCAGCCTGAACAAGTCCGGCCATACCAGTGCTTGCAGCAGCAATGTAGCCTCCACTGAAGAGAACGCCAGGAATTGCATATAACCAAGGATATTCGGGAGGATCAGTTGGGCCTGAATCTGTCAGCATGGAAGAAATTCAGAGCGGACAACATACGCTTGAACATATCCAACATCCGTTTGGTGATCACAAAACCACCAGATACGTTGACGAATGCCAGGAGGACGGATAAAGCGCCGAGAGCTTGTGGAATGGTATGAGGGATAAGACCGCCACCCATGATGAAGAAGCCACCAACACCGACCATGCCTAATCTGTTAGTACAGAATCTTCAACCATCCTAGATAACTCACCTGAAATAGCATTTGTGACACTCATCAATGGCGAATGCAATGCCGGAGTAACGCCCCAAACAGTTCGATATCCAATGAGTCCAGCCAGAGCAAACGTAAACACATTTCCCATGAAGATGGGTCCAGTAGCCTTCCCCAGAGCAAGTGCAAGTCCCATACCTCCACTCACAGTAGCCACTTCTCGAGAAGTCTTTTGCCAAGGAGTGACAGCAAGGACTTCAACTGGTTTCGAATCGGCAGCTGGATTAACAGGTTTTGCAGGAGGAGGTGCTGGTCGTGGAGCAGTTGGCACAATATCACCTTTATATGTTACGATCGATCCACGAACGACTTCATCCTTGAGATCAACACCAAATCGGCCTTCCTCGGGGTTCATTGACAGTAGAAACTTGGTAATGTTGTTCGAGTATAGGGTTGAAGATTGGGTTGGTAGGCGTGAAGGGAGATCGGTGTATCCTACAGAGTCAGTTTGGACCACAGACCTGGACGTGCAACAAACCAATAACGGTAACACCATTATGGTGAACAAGCTTCCCAGGAACGGTAGCGACACAATTCCCACCATTCTCAGCAGCCAAATCAACAACCACACTTCCAGGTTTCATAGCGGCAAGCATCTAGTTATCTACAATCAGACGAGGAATGGCAGATTCATACAATCAAGCTTACCTCTTCAGTGATGAGTTTCGGGGCAGGTCGTCCAGGAATCAGAGCTGTAGTAATCACAATGTCTACTTCGCGGCATTGCTCAAGGAAGAGCTTCATTTCGGCTTCAATGAATTCTTTTGACATCTCTTTTGCATATCCTCCTGCTCCTGATCCATCTTCTTCGATTTCTACTTCGATAAATTCTGCTCCGAGAGATTGAACTTGTTCACGGGCTGCTGGTCGAGTATCAAATCCGCGAGTGATTGCACCAAGTCGACGGGCCTATAGATGTTTACAGATGTAGTGGGATGGGATCAAAATAGCTTACTGTAGCAATAGCACTTAGACCTGCAACACCTGCTCCAATAACAAGGACTTTGCAAGGAGGAATCTGATTGGACCCGTGAGTAAGTGAAAAGGAGGGGTACCGATATGCTTACCTTTCTACGGATAGTTAGCAGATGCTTTCAACCAAGAATAAGGTTACTTACCCTGCAGCCGTTACCTGACCCGTCATGAATCTCCCAAAATGATTCGACGCCTCCAGAACCGCTCGATACCCCGCGATATTGGCCATGGAGCTACACGTGATCAGCCATACCCCTCATCGCGAACTCTCCAACCTACCTCAAAGCATCGAATACCTGAGCTCTGGATATTCTAGGTATCATATCCATAGCGAAACTTGTGGTCCCTCGGCTAGACAATTTCTCCACTACTTTCTTGTTCTGCG
Source organism: Cadophora sp. M221 (assembly GCA_017366145.1). Taxonomy (NCBI): domain Eukaryota; kingdom Fungi; phylum Ascomycota; class Leotiomycetes; order Helotiales; family Ploettnerulaceae; genus Cadophora; species Cadophora sp. M221. The sequence goes on from JAFJYG010000725.1 coordinate 5,585, forward strand.
CCGGGTAGATGAACGAGATGATTGTTCCACCATCCTTCAACTGATCCACCTCGCTCATAGCTCCATCGAAACTCGGTGCGCGGACTTTCAGTAGGATATCGCTCTCAGACCAGACAGTCCTGCTCTCTCCTAATGTCACGCCTGCCTTCTCGTATGCTTGGTCGGTGAATTGTGCCTCTGTTCCTGCTCCTCGCTCGACCAGTACACGCTTGAATCCTTTCTTGAGGAGAAGAGCTGCATTCTGGGGTGTGATAGCCACGCGTCTCTCGTCTGGATATGTCTCGCGAACCACACCAATCGTAAGTTCGGAGTAGGGAGTCGTCGTGACAGGAGGAACGGGTTCGGCAGTTGTCGAGAGGACGGTACCGTGTCGAGCAGGTACAATTGCAGAGACTCGAGGGCGCAATTGCTTTCGTTCGCTCCATCTCTGTGCTGGACGGTAGAGAGGTCGGACATGGCGAGCTGTAGATTGTTAGATGTGGCAGACAGCAGAGGAGCTGGAATTACCTAGCAGTCGTAGACTTGAACGCTGCGACGGAGAATTAGCAGAGCGCATGCCCGCGCGACATGGCATAATTGCCGGCCGCATAGTCGACGAGTTTATCATGGTCGAAAGGCGCGTCGTTGCCACGACGAGAGGTGGAAGGGAGGTAGATTTAGCATTTGCCAGCCAGTGAGTAGGGGGAGTCGAGGCTGTCCTCGTGCCAGCGCGTGAAAGCGATTGATTGTCTTTGTTACTCCGAACGAGAATAGAGAGTGGGATGGATGGCGGATGGCTGGTTGTGTATCTCCTGCGTGGTGTTGTGGCACGGAAGAATGGGAGTGGAGGGAGGAGGAGGAAGGGGAGGGAGTGGTAGTAGAGACGAAGGGAGGACAGCGAGTGGGAGGAGGGAGAAGGGAGGGAGGAAGAGATCCAATAGAAGTGAGGCAAGGTACCAACGAACAGGTACCAGGTAGGAAGGTACCTCGAAAGGTATAGGTATACCGAAAGGGAAGGAAGGTTCAGTCCTCAAGCTCTACTCTACTCTACTCTACTCTGCAGAAGAGAAGGAAGGGGTGACGCTCCGCTGGCCCTCCGGGGGCCACTGCCGTGGGGGCTGTCCTTCATCTATGGAGGTACCTTCCTACCTACTTTACCTATGGAGGTACCTACCTACCTTACCCAACACAGCCTACCTGGCCTACAGTAGGTGCCTTGCCTAGCCTGCTACACGCAATGCAATGAATTGACCCGGAGGAGGAGGCGGCGGCGGCAGCGGCTTCTTTCTGTCTGCTGGCTTGTTATCCCCCCCCCTCACTTTTGCCAATGCCATGCCAATCCGCCGAGTGGACGTTTTGTCACTATGGCTTGGTGCATTTTCTCCATCCTGTCCTATCCCATCCTCTGCTTACCCTATCCTTCCCTCATGGTTCGTTCTCCTTGTGCCGAAGCCACGGTTGGCTGCTCTGCTGGCGCGGGGGTTGGGCCGAGTAGTCAAACAGTGGAACAATGGGAATGTGGGGTGCACGGCGCGGCGCGTGTGGATGGACCGGAGTGCAGCCAGCCAGCGTGGTATTCCCGTGTGGGGTGAAGTGCAGTGCACGTCTGGGGGGAGTGGAGAGTGGAGAGACGAGAGTGCGGGGAAATAGGGGCCGAGCATTCCGCCTGGACAAGGATCTGGTGCATCACCATCATCATCCGTGAACCTATTCGTACGGCGGGATGGAACGAGGGATTTGTAGTCTTGGGACTGTCTTGTAAAGGAAGTTCGTCCGCCTTGGATAAGATAACATAAGTATGAGTATATATGTATGTACCTAATGTATATATGTATGTATGTATGTATGTATGTACCTACCATGATATCGTATCGAACCCGACTTCAAGTGAGGGGTACTTACCTAGGTGCTTCCCTTATTTGTATGTGCATCTGACGTCGGGTGCGTGAGATGAGATGCAATGCAGCTGAGGTGCATGAGTTTGATCCATGCGATTACTAGTGCCATCCCTCATTGGTCCAAGACACGGGGATATGTTTCAGATGATTTGTGGGTCGTTTTCTTTCACTTCGGTTGCAGGAATCTATCGAATTTCTAGAAAAATTCCTCCTTTGAAGTCACGTTCTAGAATACACGTGATATATTTTCTGGCTTTCCAGTTGGTCCGGTGAACTTCACTTTACACATCTCCTCTAGGTACCTACTTGTTTAACTTCCATTAATAAGAAATATCTATCCTTCTCTCGTTTCTCGCCTCAGTCTCACGGCCAAAAACAGAAAACACTTTTCTGAATCTCAACTCATGCAATAGCAATTCTTGTACCCTTCCCTCTCTCGACCCAGATGGACGCTCTCCTCGTATCTCATTTCAATCAAAAGAACCCACCCAGCTTCGATGCACAATTTAATTATTGCGAAGTCCAAGCTGCGAAGTCCAAGCTGAGTATTTCAAGCAAACAATGCGAATCCTCATTCTTTCTACGACAAAAACTTCCAAGCGAGTTCTAAGCCACTGTCAACAATCCCATGTCTATCGAAACTTTCTTCATTGTCGTTCGCGATATAACCATGCCTACATACCCGCATGTAGCATGAAACCAAAGACGCGAGTGAATAATAAAAAACATCATAGGACTACGTTGAATCCTTTGAATTAAATCCGTCCTCTCTAACCCGGAGTCGGTGGAAATATCAGACATTCCTTTGCCCAGTGACAGACAACTAGCCATTGACGGACTCGTCCTAATCTAGATTAATTTTACTTTCTACCTGGTCGCCTAACTGGTATCTTTTATACTTAATGCGTCTCTTACGACAATCAATCAATCAATTTCAAAGAAGCTAGTGACAACGAGAACATCCCAGACGAAGCGCCCTAAGCCTAATCAATCCAACCTAAGCTCCTAAGCGGCACTTTCTTCATTGCTCTCTTTTATCTTCACATAAATACGACGCGGAAACTCGACACATCCTAAGTGAAGCAGAAAGCAATAGAAAACTACTATCATTCCAATCTTTAGCTTCAAAAGCAATCGCCATTTGTTTTCCCGAATCTCGGTGAAGTATAAATACCACCAACCTCCCACCATATCTAAAAACGACAAACCCGAGAAAGCAAAAATCAGAGAGCACAGACCAGCCTGCCTTGCTTACCTAGTTCACAACAGAAATGCCTTTCAACTAAAGAAGCAGAGAACCACGCTACATACGCTTCGAGCCTACCGCAGAAAAATGATTGATGCTTCGGCACAGTATTTCAACTGGTTTTGTAAGTCCAATTCTCCACTCTTGAATTTTGTTCTAAGTTGAGTTATTGTCAAGAAGACTTTTACTATCGAAGTCGACATGTGCATTCCGACTTCTATTTAACCTCCATGTCTTCACAATCATCTGAACTCTTCTCCTATCAAAATACCCGAACTCCTCACATCTCTCCAACCTCCAAAGTTCATAATGCTCCTCCTCTATCCAAGCCCTAGTGGCTTCTTTTCATTGTGTTCGCCTCTCTTGATACACTGCTCACAATTTCCCGGTACCTGATTTTAATAGTCTTCCAGGGAGTCCGGGAACCATCGGCTGGATACCTACTTCATTTTTCACTTACGATGGTGAATTCTCATGTTTCGAAATAACATAATAACACTTATTCACCCCATTCAATCTGACGCCATGGAACCTATTCTCAGATCGTCATGATCATGGCCTATATAAACCACACTCTCAACCTCTCAGAACTAAGGACCAAGCGAATCAAACTGTTTATGACAAAAAGTTGGAAGAGTTGTCGCTGGATCTTCTTCTACTGTATGTCTTGAAGCCACCATTTCCTCCCTCTTATGATTCTCTCCAAAGTATAAGTCCCCACCCCACCCTTCGGGCCACCTCGCTTAGTGCACCGCCACTTTCATTAACTCAACTTTAATAATTAATAATTATCTTATTTTTTTATTAATTTCTTTGATTTTTTGCATTTAAGCTAAGAAGATTATGAAGTTAAAATCTACTAAGGACAATATACTTCAAGCTATTAATGCAATTCAAAATGGCAAGTTCAAACGTTGCGCTTTAATTAAGTGAAGTATTTCAAGGTCTATTCTTTAACATCAAATTCACAATCTAAATACTCGTCAGGAGGCTGCTAGTTATTTGCAAAGGCTGCCCTTAGTGCTAGAGAATTATCTTATGCATTGGATTTTGACTTAAGAGACATTGGGGTTTAGTGTTACTTATGCGCAAGTACGGTTTTTTGGGAACCGGCTTTACGTACTTTAAAGAGACCTTGCACTACTTGGAAAATAATAAGTATAATGGTTTTTAAGCGAAATTTTATCCTAAGCAGTAAGAAGTAATATTTAATTAATTTTATACGTATTAATAATGCGACATTTAATATTATTAAGTTATGATTTTAAAAATTGCAAATTTTAGTTATTAAGATAATATTACTTGAAAATCAATATAATATGAATAAAGCAAGAATTATAAAAGGCCTTGAGATTAATAGTTTAATTATTAGTTATATAAATTAACGTTTTGTATAGTAAAAACAGCTTAGTTCTTGAAGTTGAACTTTATTTATTAAATTTATTTTTGCTATTAGCAAAAAAACTATCTCACTTATAATATACAAAAGAAAATTGATTTAGTAATAATAATTTTTAATAAATATTAACTTATTTAAGAATTAGTAGCTTATAGCAATTAAAAATAAATAAATAAATAATACTATTGTATTAAAGCGACTTAAAAAGGTTTTTATTTCTTAAACACAATCACGTGACTAATAACTTTAATTACTAATCTTAAACGATTATAAAAGTCATAAGATTACGAAATTCATGTGAAAGTGCTTGAAATACAATATATGTTTATTATTTTTACTTGCATATACGTTGCACGTTTTATAACTTATAAATTTATTAATTTTTTCTCTTTTTAAGGCAGCCTATTAAAAATGTTGGTACGCAAGAAACTGCTGTGCCGAGGTTCTTTGGAAGTAGGCCTAAGGCGGTACAAACCTGTCTCGAATCTCTTTTGAAGAGGTAAACATGTATATATAAATGTCACGGTCGTAATATTCACTTGATGCAAACACTGAGTGTGCGGGGTTAATCTCGGATAATTAAAAAGTAAATGTATCACATATAATTGAAAACAATAACTAAGTATAAGTAAAGATACTATTTTAAGTTAAGCACAAAGCTCTTATTTAATAGTAAATGTGCTAATCTTATATAAAACTCTTTGTACTATAAGATCTTTAGAATCTTAAGATCTTATAAATTTATAAATCCTTAAATTCTTAAGATCTTGAGATTTATTACGTAATTACATTGGCTTCTTTGTGCAAATAATTTGCCGAGCCTTAAGGCCAAGATGCACGTGATACTTCTTACGCAGTAGGTTTGTAATATTATCTTCTTTTTTGCTTAGCGTGGTTCTTACGCTTAAGTATACTAAAGGAAATATCAATAATAACTTATGGCCGTTTTCTTTTTTCATCATGCTATTTAACTTAAATAAGAAAATCTATAAACGCTTACTTCTTGCTTGTAAAATTAAAACCTTTAGAATTAAAACTATGCCTTATTTATTATGCAAGAAGACTAGGAAAACATGCATTGTGTTTTTCACGAGCACCTTAACTTGCTACTTAAAGTATGCTTATTTGAAAAAGAAATGTAATATTAAGATACCTGCAATAAGCAACTAAGAAGCTTTAAAGAGAGCAAAAAACAAGTTAAATGCGGAGGAGTAATAAGCTCGCGATGAGGCGGCGCAGCTGGCGCAAGCCATGGCCGCGGCCGCTAGTCGCCTAAACTACTTTGCGTAATAGCGCAAGTTCCTAAAGAAATGAAGAGCTAAAATACTTCGCTGTAATTTAAAGAGTATAAATAAGTTAAAAAAGGCTAAAGCGCGTAAAGTTGCTAAGAGAAATAAGAAGGCTTTTATTGCTTGCTTACTTACGCCGCTATTTACTAATAATTCTTTTATCTTTTTTTTATTTAATAAGGCATTGCTAGACTTTAGGGATATTGCCTTTTGAGTTTTTATTAGTCTTGCTAATAATAACTAATAAGCAGCTTAAAGCAATGGAAATTAAATTTAAGTTCTTAAGTATTTTTTAATTATAAGTACTCTTTTTATTTAATTAAGTATTTAATAATACTATAAAAATACTAATAGTTAAAAATAATCTTTACTTTATATTTAGTGTTTAAGTTAACTAATTAGATTTTTATAATAAAAGTAATTAGTACTCTTAGTGTGGCGGGGACAGCCACTGGTTTCTTTTGTCACATGACTGCGCTGGTTCTTCGCACATAAAAGAAGCCAACACTTGATTTCAGAACATTAAGAACACAACACCAGATATATTTTATTTATTAGAATCTTTTCCCTCCCCTTCTTTGCCGATTTGTACTCTTTAAATATGTGATATCTTTAGATTTAATTGATCTGTTGTTTACAGACCTTATATTCTCCTCCGGTGGCTCGCTACATGCTACCCTTTTGTTGTGTGGTTTATTGGGCTTTATTCCTCTCACATTAGTAGTACTAGTTTAAAAAGAAATATGTGAAATATTGAGTAAATATTTATAATCTTCGAAAGTGCTAATTAAAAATTAACTAGTTTTTTAGTCTTTGCAATTTTAAATAATCTTAGTTTCTTATGATTTAGTTTATAACTTGATTATTTAATCGCAATATTCTTTTTAAGTAGGTAAACCTTATCTCTTTTTTTTAGCATTGGTCTTATGCTACGCTTTTTATTATAGTAAATAACTAATTTGTATGCAATATATAAAATATTATTAGATAATTCTTTGTGCAATTGCTTTAGTTTATCTCCTTAAAGCATAGCCTTTTGCGCGGTCCCTTAACTTGCAATCAGTGTGTTGTATGCCGTTGGGTTATACTCGTAGTTCGCGTAAAATAGCGATACTCCAATGGTTTCCTAATTTGCGCTATTATATGCAAACTATGCAAATGAAAGTAATTGCACTTAGTTGTTTTATTTGTAATTAACATAGTAGCGAAAATATGTTTTTATTATTTAATTAATTTGTTTTGTTTATACATTTATTTGCAAATAAAAAGCTATTAATATTTTTTATTTTATTTTAAGAAGTACTACTAAAGTCTTTTAAAACTTTAAGGTAAAAAGCTTGTTTTTATTTAAAATAACCTCATTTAGTATTTCGTGATTTGCAAAAATTATTTTAAGAAATACTTGCGCTATTTAAGGCGTGCTTTAGGTTCTTAGTATTAGTATTATATACGCGTACTTTATGAACTTATTTGTAATTATACAAATTAAGTGTAACGTTCTTGCTGTTCGCGGGTACTGTGCGTACAAGCTCGTCGAGTTAGTATCAGCAATAAAGTATATTCACAAAACAATTCAGTTCTTTATAAAAATAAAAACATCACAAGCAGTGGTAAACTATAAGGTAAACTTGCTATATGAATTTAAGCACAAAGCTTTACTATTTAAGAAACTACTATGTTTATATAAAACCTTTGCTTAGCGTGCGAGTCGTGCTAATCAGCTCGCAGAGCTCGCTGCTAGCTTGCGAGCTCGTCTCGTCGGCTTGCATATCACGTGATCCTTAGTCGCAAGAATTCGCGTGCGAAACCTTAGTACTAAGATTACATAACATAGGAGAGTACTATGATGACTAAGAAATCTTAGGTAGGGAGTTCTCTTAGGAGCCTCTTTCTCTTAAAAGACTTCTTTTAGGAGCGGGCTTCTCCCTGAGCCTATGGTCTCTCAACACCTTTCGCTTGGGAGCCCCTTGGCCCTAGGACAGTCCTCCTAGGAGCCTAAGGCTCCTAAGCTAATTTGTGATACTATCCCTCTTTTATTACTAGCGTATCCCTACGCTTAAGTATATCAAAGGAAATATCAATAGCTGCTTATGGCCGTCTTTTTTTTTCATTATGCCTCTCAAACGCTTGACTAAACGCGCCAACTATATCGCCCTAAGTTGTGAAATTAATTTAATAGGAAGGAAAATGGCGCCTTGCACTCGTTGTGAAAATGCTGGCTTGGTAGTCGCGAGGCAATGCGTCTTGCCCCGGGATCCCAAGCTCTCTTGTTGTGGCCGTTGCACTAAGATATGCAAGTTTTGCAATGTTCGTGAGGTTAATTGCATACCAATGGTGCGAGATTAGGAAAGTCTTAAGTTGCAAATTCTAAAGATGCAGCAAAAAAAGAAAAAGGCCATAGCCAAGATTCTCCAACTAAGAAAGCAGCAGCGCTTTTTTTAAGAGCGAAAATAAAAGATAATTACTATTAGTTTAAATTTAATAAATAAGCTTAATGCTTTGAAAGCGCTAGAAAAAAAAGAGGAGAAGAAAAGAAAAATAGCAAAGACACAGTAAACTACTAAGCTGGCGAGCGCCAAGCGCCCTAACAACCCCGTCGATCCCTCGTTTGATACGCTGGCCGACCTCTTCTTCAACTCCTCAAACCCACTTTAAGCAAATTTGAGTTTTATTAATAAAAATTGGCAAGCTTCTTAAGGTAATTAAAAGCTAACTTAAACTCTTAAGTGTTTTTTAATAAAAGGTAGTTTAATTATTTCACCAAGTATTTAACTTGCCTTTCAAAATACTAATAGTTTAATAGTTTTTTTACATTGTACTCTACAAGTAAGTTAATTAGTTTAGCGATTGTTTTCAAGGCTAGTGGTGCTTTTGGTAGTGCTTTTTTTAGTAATAATATATAAAACACAAGAAATATCTTTTTTATTATTGCAAGTAGCTAAAGCTTATAATTTAATAATTCTTTAGTTTTCTTGATTTTAAAAGGTCTTAGTTTCTTATGGTTTAGTTTGTTGCTTAGTTACTTTGTATTAATATTTTTTCGCAAAAAATAAACCCTATTCTCCTCTTATAGCATTAGCTTTTAACTACGTGCTTTATTATAATAGTACGCATTTTTTTCCGCTATAAATTGCAATTCTTAAAATAGTTCTTAGTAAAGTTTCTTAATATTCTAAACTTAAATGCGTGCTACATCGTTGTCCACTTTTGTATCCACTAGTTCCTTATAAGCCAGCGGCTCATAACCATAGTTAGCGAAGAAAGGCGTGACCTTGGTGGTCTTTATAAACAAATTATTATAAGCAAACTTGATTAATAGCAAGAGTTTTACTTAGTTGTTTTGTTAATAGTTAATATAATAACATAAGTATACTTCAATAACTTAATTTATTTGCTTATTTCTTTTATTAGTTTAAAAGTAAAAAGCAATTAATAGCTTTTGTTTAGTTCCCAAAAAGACAATTAAGGCTTTTCAGAATTTTAACGTAAACAACTTATTTTTATTTAATACGATTTCTTTAGGCATCTTATGCTTAAATACTACCTTCTTAAGGTAAACCTATGCTAAGTCTTTGGTTGTAAGGGTCTGCTTGACTAGTACAAGGGTCATGTATTTAGTAAGTCTTTTCATAATAACCAGTATCATGTCATAGCTAACTCTCGTGGCTGGGTCCTTTAATAATAGCAATGGCCCTATGAAGTCTCATGATATGGATTTCCAAGGTTCAAGTGGTATGAGTACTATAATCATTTGCCCATAAGGTGCGTGCCGGGTAGGCTTGTTTCTAATGCAGGCATCACAGTTTTTAACCACTCCCTTGACTACGCTGCGGAGCCCTTTGCTCCAGTAGTTCTTTGAAATCTTGAGGTACGTCCTACGTATCTCCTAGTGTTTATACGCGAAAAGCTTGTATTGCTTCTTAACATATGCTTTGGCCAGGCTAAGCAAAAGCCATACCTTTTTATTAACGCGCATAATTCCGTTTTTAATAATGTTCTATTAAATTAGTTTTTTGGTTTGGTTTAGCAATAGCTTATTCTTATACTAAGCAATCTTTAGGGTATTATGCTAAGGACCTTCCAAAACTAATTCAATTGCTGCTACTTTTTGTATATTAAGTACTATGTCCCTATTATTAAGTAGTTTTAATAAGGCAATCTCTTTATAAACCTTATCGTTTTTATAGCCTAGTAACCTGCTTAGTGCATTGGCGCAAGCATTATTCTTTCCTTAAATATACTTAATAATTAGGTCAAATAAAGCAAGTTCCTTAGCCCATTTAGCCAACCTTTAATTATTAAAGACTTTAATAGTAATAAAAATACAAAGATTCATATAATCGATATAAATAATAACTAGGAATTTAGCTCTTTGTAAGTAAGTCTTCCAGTGCTTAAGTGCTTTGACGATAGCTATGAGCTTTTTCTTATAGATATTATAGTTTTGTTTGGCTGGAAACATCTTTTTAAAGTAGTACACTACTGGGTGTAATCGTCCTTTCTTATTCCGCTGCAGGTGTGCTGCGCCGGTGCAAGTATCGAAGGCATTAGTCTCAACAATGCTTTTTACCTTCTTATTAAAGCTGCGAAGTATTAGCTTTTTAATGAATTCTATCTTAATTCATTAAAGGCTTTCTTATACTTATTATTCTAATTAAAAGGTACTTCTTTCCAAGTTAAGTTAGTAAGAAGTTTTATGATTTTTAAATAGCCTTAAATAAACTATTAGCAAAAGTTGACAAATCCTAAACAAAATTGCATGTCCTTAATATTCTTTAGCAATTCTTATTTTTATACAACTTTAATCTTCTTAAGGTTAATGCTCATCTCCCCTAAGCGTATGACATAGCTTAGAAAGGTGACTTATTTAACTAAGAATTAGCACTTTAATAGCTTTAGTCAAGAGTCCACCTTCATTAGGGCTCCCATGACTTATTAAACATATTCCTTATATTGTTCGGAGTACTTTAAGAACATTAAAATATCGTTTAAGTAACATATAACTGTTACCCTAATGTAATCCCTTAGGATTTCATTGTTTTATCTTTGGCAAGTGGTGGGTGCGTTTATAAGCCTAAACGGCATAATTATATGTTCTTATAAGCCTAAAGGTAAGATAATGGCTGTCTTTTATTTATATTTCTTTTTAACTTGAATTAAATTGAAAGTATTGCGCTAATTAAGTTTGGTGTATATTTAAACTTTGGCTAATTTATCCCGCAAGTATTGCGCGTTTGGCAAAAAGTATACATCTCTTATTGTTCCATTATTAATTATGCGAAAGTCGCCGCAAGGTTTCTCCTTTGGGTTTTTTAGTTTCTTAGCAACTAGTATATTAACGGCGCAAGGCGATTTTGACTTTCAAAGCCATCTCTTTTTTACTCCCTATTTACATTATTCCTTAAGCGTCCTTATAATAGCGTAGCTCTAATAGCAAAGTTTTTTTGCGATAGGTACAAATCCTTTCTTAAAGTTAATCTCATGGTCTTATAACTAATGTTTTAATAGGGCCCTTATGTTTTAAGGGTTCTCGAACATTCTTACGTACTTCTTATACGATACAAGCAGCTGCTCTTGTATATCAACCAATTAGTCGGGTTAATCTTTGGCCTTTAATTATCTGGGAATCTGACTTTTTTGGCTGGAGTTCATCGGCGTCATCTTTAAGAAAGCGGCGCTAGCCTTTCTATTACCAGAAAATCAACTACGTTTGTAGTAACAGTTATCGAACCTAACCGTCTTAATTACCCAATTTATGTTGAAGTTGTGGTTATGCAATTATAAGATTCTTAATACTATATCATATTATTTAATAAGCACAATATCAAAGTAAAGCACCTCTTAGTAGTCTTCTACTTGCATAGTAATTTTATTGGTTTTTTTGCAAACCTAATCGTTTTCTCTTGCATTTTTCCCGTTAAGCAATGCAAGTTGATATAGCTTAGGGTTCCAAACAGTAGAAATATTCCATTTCTTAGCAAAGGCGGGGTTTATAAAGCGTCTCATGGCTCTTAAGTCAACCAATGCCTTCGTCTCAATGCCGGCTAAGAAAACAGTAAGAATTAGCTAATTCGCTTCTCTCGTTGCCGCTAGCTTTAAGCGTCCTAGTGCTATAGTAGCTTGTTATTGTTGCTCCTTAACGATTTTTCCTATGGTTTCATCTATTTATTGTCGCAACTTGTTATTATAATTAATTAAAGTATAAAGTGTTTCCAATTTAAAAACTACTAATTCTTAAATTTTATTAACTTTTAGGCGTTGATCTAACGGTGGTTTATAAGACTATTGCCTTTTTCTTTAGTAACGCTTATTTGCGCCTTCTTAGAAAACTTCCCACGTATTCTTAACTCAAAAACAATTATTTAATGGTTCTAGCATAAAGGGTTCCCTTGCCTCTTGCATGTTGGCTACATAGCGCTTTAGCCTAACCTTAATGTTCCTAGTGTTTTCTTAGAAAATTATAGTTTTGCTATCCTAATAAACAACAACACATTTCTTCAAGTATTCTAAGCAATCGTGAGTTTAGTTGACTTCAATGAAGTATAGCTTGCCCCTGAGGAGTAGCCCCTCTTGGTGCCATATCCATCGGCTATTGGCGAAGCTACTAAGAGTTCAAATCTCATTTAAAAATAGTAAGTAGTCATAGCTATAATTATCCACATCTTCATATTAAAAAACCTAACTTTCTTGCTCCAAGTTCAATAACCTAACTACTTCGTTGTCGAGGGCCTATTCCTTATTAGAGGGTCCCGCGTGGTCTTCATCGCAGAGAGTCACCTGCGAATCCCATTCAGCGGCAGCGGCCTCTCAATACTCAGGTTCTCGCTCAGCCAATCCCACCTGGCGTCGAGGTGTTCCACCCGATTTCTTTTAAGAGCAATCTCAAGCGAGGTGTCCTAATTTACCACAATTATAGCATAAGCCCTTCTCGCGCCGTTTCCGCTTCTTCTTCTGTTTCTTTGTTTATCCACCTTTGCCCCTCTTGGCTTTATTTATCTAACGATCTCCCTGGTTATTCCTTTTTCCGCCGCTAGGCTAATAAAAGCCCTGTCTCTTTTCATAACGCTAAGAAAACTGTGGCTTTTGGAACTAAACAAGGGCAAAGTAATCTCCTTGCTCGCGCTATTGTTTCTTAATGCAATTATTAATCTTAATTGCAATTTTAATTAAAGTGTCTAAAGTAATTATCTTTAATGCCCAAGAGACCTTATTCTTAATATTGTCTTTAAGGCCTTAGTAATACTAAGCTTTCAATGCTCCATTTGTTTATTCCAACTTTATTACGTAGCATTGGAATTTAACTATGTAATTATAAATATTGCCCTTTTAAGTCATTCTCAACAAGTGCTTTTTAACCTACTTAATTTCATTAAGGTTATCAAAAATGGCTTTTATAATAGTTAAAAATCCAATAGAAGTCCTAAAAATGACTTTGCTTTTCTCCATTATGGCTATGAAATAGGCTCCGCTTGACGCTCGATTTTGAAGGTAGTCCGTCAAAGCTAGCTTGATTCAATGGGCTGCGGTACCTCTTAAAAACGAGGCCATCTACAAGACCTTTAATAACTTTTGCTTTTAAAACTTGTTATTATTAAAAACTAAGTACATATTGCATTAAAAAATAAACTACCCAAGCTTGCCTTGGTTGCCGTGAAAGTTATTCGGGGAGTTAACTTTGGGGCTATTAGTAGCCTTTTTGACCTTGGTTGCCAGAGTAGTAGTCTTATTATTCGTCTTCGTAAAAGGCTTTCTCTTGGTAAACATGTTAAGTAGTAATACTTCAAGAGAAGTGCTCAAAGTGTAACGTTCCTGCTGTTCACGAGTACTATGCGTACAAGCTCGTTGAGTTAGTATTAGCAATAAAGTATAATCACAAGACAATTCAGTTCTTTATAAAAATAAAAGCATTACAAGTAGTGGTAAATTATAAAGTAAACTTAATATATGAATTTAAGCACAAAGCTTTACTATTTAAGAAACTACTATGTTTATATAAAACCTTTGCTTAGCGTGCGAGTCGTGCTAATCAGCTCGCAAAGCTCGCTGCTAGCCTGCGAGCTCGTCTCGTCGGCTCGCATATCACGTGGTCCTTGGTCGCAAGAATCCGCGTGCAAAACCTTAGTACTAAGATTACATAACATAAAAAAGTACTACAATAACTAAGAAATCTTAAGTAGGGAGTTCTCTTAAAAGCCCCTTTCTCTTAAAAGACTTCTTCTAGGGGCGGGCTTCTCCCTAAGCTTATGGTCTCCCAACACCTTTCGCCTGGGAGCCCCTTGGCCCCAGGACAGTCCTCCTAGGAGCCTAAGGCTCCTAGGCCGATTTGTAACATTAGCCATTTACTACAATAAAAAGCATAGCATAGAATTAATACTAAAAAAAAGGAATAAGATTTACCTACTTAAAAAGAATATTGCGACTAAATAACCAAGTTATAAACTAAATTATAAAAAGCTAAAATCATTTAAAATTGCAAAAACTAAAGAATTAGTTAATTTTCAACTAGCACTTTTAAAAACCATGAATATTTACTTAATATTTCATATATTTCTTCTTAAACTAGCACCGCTAAAAGTACTAGTTGCTCTTATTATAAAAATCTAACCAATTAATTTAAACGCCAAATACAAAGTAAAAATTATTCTCAATTATTAGTATTTTTGTGGTATTACCAAATACTTAATTAAATGAAAAAAGTACTTATAATTAAAAAACACTTAGGAATTCAAATTTAACTTCTACTACTTTAAGCTACTTGCTAATTACCATCGGCAAGACCAACAAAAGCCTAAAAAATAGTATTCCTAAAGTCTGGCAATGCCTTATTAAAAAAAAAAAAAACAAAAGAATTATTAGTAAATAGCAGCGTAAGCAAGCAAGCAATAAAAGCCTTTTTATTTCTCTTAGTAATCTTACGCGCTTTAGCCTCTTTTAAACTTATTCATACTCTTAAACCACGGCGAGGCATTTTGGCCCCCCGTTTCTTTAGGAACTTGCGCTATTGCACAAAGCGGTTCAGGCGATCAGCGGCCGCGGCCATGGCTTGCGCCAGCTGCGCCGCCTCATCGCGAGCTTATTGCTTCTCCGCATTTAACTTATTTTCCGCTCTCTTTAGAGCTTCCCAGTCGCCTATTGCAAGCATCTTAATATTACATTTCTTTTTTAAACAAGCGCACTCTAAGCAGCAAGTTGAGGTGCTCGTGGAAGACACAATGCACGTCTTCTTGGTCTTCTTGCATAATAAATAAGGCATAGTTTTAATTCCAAAGGTTTTAATTCTACGAGTAAAAAGTAGGCGTTTGCAGATTTTCTTATTTAAGTTAAATAGTATAATAAAAAAAAAAAACGGCCATGAGTTATCATTGATATTTCCTTTGGCATACTTAAGCGTAAAAACCACACTAAGCAAAAAAGAAAATAGTATTATAAACCTACCGCGTAAGAAGTATCACGTGCGTCTTAGCCTTAAGGCTTAGCAAATCATTTGCACAAAAAAGCCAACGCAATTACGTAATAAATCTTAAGATCTTAAAAATCTAAGGATTTATAAATTCATAAGATCTTAAGATCCTAAAGATCTCGTAGTACAAAGGGTTTTATATAAGATTAGCACATCTACCATTAAATAAAAGCTTTATGCTTAACTTAAAATAGTATTTTTACTCATACTTAGTTACTATCTTTAATCGTACGTGATACATCTACTTCTTAATTATCCAAGATCAACCCCGCACACCTAGTGTTTGCATCAAGTGAACATTGCGACCGTGACAATGAGCTCGTAGCATCGCTGATCATGCGACGGCGCTAAGCCTAATAGGGAAGACTAGGAGGCGAGCATGCGACATGTTGATGTGAATGGCGTTCGACTACGCTAGGCCCCATTAGGCGGGTCCTTCATGTATTTATACTCAAGCCTCTTCTTACAAAGAGCTTTTCTTTTCTCCTTGTCTTTTCTTTTCGATTCTGAGCGTAGTATCAGGCCCAAATACAAAGCTAAAGTTTACTCGCCGTATCAACCTCTTGCCAGCCGTAACACCTTGTAATAGCATATCAAAAAGGTACGCTTGTCGATTAGGGTAGAATCAATCATTAATATTAATAAATTAAGGTGTTTTTGGTAGGCTGCCCCAAGAGAAGAAAAAATCGATAAATTCAAAGGTTGTAAAGCGTGTAATGAATATACAAATAAAAATAACAAAAATATATTGTATATTAAGCACTTTCATATGAATTTCGTAGTCTTATAACTTTCATGGCTATTTAAAACTAGTAATTGGGGTTACTAATCACGTGGTTGCGTTTAAAAAATAAAGACCTTTTTAAGCTACTTTAATATAATAGCGTTATTTGTTTATTTATTCTTTATCATTATAAATTGCTAATTCTTAAATAAGTTGATATTTGTTGAAAACTATTATTACTGAATCAATTTTCTCTTGTATATTATAAGTGAGGTGGTTTTTTTACTAGTGGCAAAGATAAATTTAATAAATAAGATTTAGCTTTGAAAACTAAGCTGTTTTCGCTATACAAAACGTTAATTTGCATGATTAATAACTAAGCCATTAATCTCAAGGCCTTTTATTATCCTTGATATGTTTATATTTTATTGATTTCTAAGTAAAACTACCTTTGTCGGTGCAGTACCGGTTCATGTACCACGCCGCATGTGTGAATATATTCCAATGCAAGTATGATGATAGAGTTCAAAGTATGAGTTGTAAAATCTGTGTCCTATTAAAGAGAGCGCGAGGATAGCTAGTATATATAGGGGCTTGGAAAGTCACCGAACCCAGTACGAACCCTCACCGACACCAGTCTGGCAGGGATATGACCTCCTGGTCCCAGCCCAATCCTTGGTCCTAGAGAAAGTACGTTCTTGCAGGGGCCTGTGGACCAACAACCTTAATAACTAAAATTTCTAATTTCTAAAAATCATAACTTAATAATATTAAATATTATATTATTAACACGTATAAAGATAATAAAATACTACTTTTTAGTATTTAAAGTAAGATTTTGCTTAAAAAACCATTGTATTTCTTATTTTCCAAGTGGTAAAGGATTCTCTTAAAGTGCGTAAAGTTAATTCTTAAAAAGCCGTACTTGCGCATAAGTAACATTAAACCCCAATGTCTCTTAAGTCAAAATCCAATGCGTAAAACAATTTTCTAACACTAGGACTAGCCTTTGCAAGTAACTAGCAGCCTCTTGATGAGTATTTGAGTTATAAATGCGGTGTTTAAGAGTAAACCTTGAAATACTCCACTTAATTAAAGCGCATCGTTTGAACTTGCCATTTTTAACTACATCAATAGCTTAAAAAACATCATACTCAGTATATTTTGGCTTCATTATTATCCCAGCCTTTGTGCCAAAAATCAAGAAAATTAATAAAGAAATAAAATAGTTATTAATTATTGAAGTTGAATAAGTGAAAGTGGCGGTGTGCTACGCGAGGTGGTTCAAATGGGGGGTGGTCCAAATGGTGGGGTGGGGACTTAGTCTTCGCTAGAGCCACCTCCTGGATGATCCAGGTATGAAGGAGAGATAAATCGAAAAAGAAAAGGAAACTCTGGCTCTTATTAAGACGTGTTGATTTTATACTTGCTTTGTTCGTTTATGCAAGAGAGTACCGATCAAAGGCTCTTGTACTTTGTGGGCTAGCCCTATACAACGAGAAGAGGCCTGAAGATGCTCAAGGACTTCGGACTGCATGAATCTGTAGCCTCAGCTTACCACTCCCTCAATACCTTTACAGCTAAGTCACATGCTATCGAATACGTACGACCTCTTCGCTGAGCCTGTCGCACCAAGAACATCTCTGCTAGCTTCAGATCCCCTCAATTCAAGTCGACAACACATCTGCACGCCTCAGATCAACAACATCTCTGCTAGCTTCAGAACCCCCTCAAATCGATTCACCGAAGTCAAATTCACATCTGCGAGCCTCAGAACTTCACATCGACCTACGAATCATCAACAACAGCTCTGCTAGCTTCAGAACCCCTCAATTCGAGTCATCAATAACATTTCTGCTAGCCTCAGAACCTCACTTCGGAAACACCCAGCATTCAGCAAACACACCTAGTATACCCGAATAGAGGAGAGCATAGATTAGATGCCCAGGGCATGGAAGAGACACGATTTCACATAGTAAGAGAGTATGCCAGGCTGCCCTGGATACGAGGAATATGCGTTACTTTGAAAAGGGATAAGAAAACAAGGGAAAAGTAAAAACTGCCAGTGTCAGCATACTGGGGAGGTGAATGGACCACGCTAGTCACGCTAGTCCCGAAGGGTAATAGCTCACTTACACGAGCCTTTATAAGGCTCTGCTCCCTTCTACCTCTTCTTAGAATTACACAGACTTTATAACGATATTTGATACTGTGCCCCCCCCCCCCCTGTGATACTAACAGATACAGGTCCCGCAGGTAATACACGCGTGGCCGCAAAAACAGAAGATGTAAGGCCCCAGATACTAAGTGTCCAAATCGTAACACATCCTCATCTACATAATTCACATGGTCCGATCCCATGATAGCATGAACATGATGAACCCACTAGACCGCCTGCCTAGACAAACGGCCGTCTCTAAGACCTTGCCAACCATATAAATTCCATGACATCCCGCAAGTTGTTCTCCCGTGATGTTCCTGCCTCTGACCTTGAGGTCCTCTGATGAGGTGGTCAGGGCAGTCGCAACATTGATCCCCGATAACTGCAGCCTCAGCCAATAGTAATATTCGCGAAAATCGACGTGGAGTTCAGGAATCCCGCATGCGATGATTGTATTACGCCTGCATCAAGCGTGGACGCTCTTCCATATAAGGAGATACTTGAGCTAACACTGACCCAAATGATGGAGTCTTTTGAGTATGCTGCCAAAACGGCGCTGCTGCTCACGGTCAGCCGGAGGTACGCCGGCGCCGTCACCCCCGTCACGGTTGTATATAAGTCGAGAATCCCATCCCCATTAGAGTCATACTGGAAGGAAACGCCGTTGCTAGGCGTGAGAAAGAGTGTTGCGTAGCCGGTCGATGTCGTGCCTGAGGCTAGGCTGTTGCGCACCACCAGACCGCTCTTTGTCCACGGGTTCGTAGGATCAATTGACTGGGCGTAGGCAGTGATAGATCCGCTGGTGGAGATTGCAGCTGTTTTGTAGAGTGCGACCCAGTCATCGTTTGGCTTGTAGGCGTCTCTGCCAGAGGCGGTGATTCCGTACGTGGTGCAGGTTCGGCCAAATGCTGACCCGGCCCAGGTGGAAGAAAAATTAAAGTTGTTGTCGAGAGCTAGCAAGCCTGCTGAAGTTGCAATTTGTGATACGGTGCTTGTGGCTGCGGTGCGTGAATTTGTGTACTGCACTTTCAGCGACACTGTTGGGGGCAAGCAGCTGTTTCCGGTGACTTTCCAGCTTGCGAGTGAGAAGCTGTTCGCCGGAATGGTTGATGGAACGCTAACAGCAGTCAAGGTGTAAGGGGCTGATACGGTTGGTGTAAATGTAACCGCGGTGAAGGGTAAGTCGTCGAAGTTAGACAAATTGGCGACCACATACGCGGTTGTAGAGTTTTGGAAGTAAACACCGAGGGAGTAGTCATCATGAGCGGCATTGGTGACAGGTCGCGTACCGCGCCTTCCAGGAAAGACTCCGGCTCGATATACAGTCCGCAGACCAGCAGAGCTTGTATATGTTAAACCACCGAAGAGAACGTAGTTCCGAATAAATGTGTTTCCGAAGCTGCCCGTCCCATCGGGGAAACCCACGGCATCCGATCCGACAAACCCAAAATTGTCAATCAAAGTGTTGTTTCCAGTATTCATCCCTGTACCTTGATTGGGATGAAACCACGTGGAGGATGAGAACAAGACGTTGTCCGTGACAATCAATGAGTTTGAGCCTTCATCAGTGTACAAACTAAACCATGTGGAGTCATAAACAAAATTGCGGGAGATCTGTGTTCCTGGACTCTTTGAAAGCGTATAAATACCCGCAAGGTCTGTGTGAGACAATCCATAGCTGTGTATCAGATTGCCACTTATTTTGTTGTTCAGAGATGTAGTAGGTGTAGTGTAGAGTGGCTGATAGTTGTAGAGACCACGGTTGAGGTAAGTAGTACTTCCACCAGCATCATTCGACCCCCAGCCATAGCCAACGCAGATTCCTGAGTACGGCATATGAAATAGGTCGTTGTTCGCAATAGTCGAATATTGAATGTATGTAATGAGAATTGGGACGGCGGAAGAGTAGAGGGCAGAGTTGTTGTTAAAGATATTTCCCGTGATCTGGATCTGAGAGTTGATCATCCGAGTGTCGCTTGGATGATGTGCATTGGCTTGAATACCGCCGCCTGTGACTGCATTGCCCATGATCTGCGTGAAGTAGCTATCGGTGATACTGATATTATTAGCTCCAAGCCCGACCCCTGTAAGATGGGCATTGGGATCATTGCCAATCCCAATTCCACCAGCGCCAAATTGTGAAAAAGTGCCTCCTGTAAAGCTGATGTTTTTGGCGGCGCTGATCTGTATCCCACTTGGCATTTGGTACCAGAAAGGTCGGCTGGCCTCGAAAATTGGATAGGTTACGTTATCTCCCCAATACCCTCCCGTTTGTTGGTCGACGTATCCATAATTACGCGTCGGTCGATTCCAAGTAGTATGAGCCTATTGAGACTTAGTAATTTATTTCCCAGAACTTGAGGTTTAAAACTTACAAACTGCAGTCCCTCAAAGGCGATATTACGTGCCGGACTATCGTATGTGCCTCCAATAGAAAATAGAACTTCTAATCGGCCGAGATAAGTGTCGATCGTCGCCATGTTCTCTCCGGTGAGTGGTTTGTAATAGACCTTTCCTGCTGTGGAATCAAGAAAGTATTGTCCTCCAATAGTCAACAAAGACAAGGCATTCTGGATATAAAAGCCTTCCTCAGCGAATGGAGAAGGAATTGTATCCCAACCAATGAGGTTATTTTTCCACGCTGGCTGCTCCATGATCAGAGCTTGTTTACCGGCAGATGCTACTGGAGAGTAGCGATCAGTGAAAGAATTGATTGCCCTGATCTCGGCACCCTCAATGCCAGGGATTGATGTGAGCCAATCATTTCCAGTGCTCGTCCAAGAGAGCGTGGAGTTGTTGAAGGTAAAGTCGGAGCGGCTGAGCTGTGTTCTTGCATATTGTGCCGCCTTGCCACCAACAAAAAGATTGCGTGAGACAGTCCCAACCGCTACTGATGTGGAATAGATGCCCGTCGTAGAGTTGAGGGTCCAGCCGCTAAGCTTGGTCCCTCCGGATATCAAGGCGTTGGAGCCGGAGGCTTTCCAGTAAACAGTGAATCCATTTGTGCCGGAATCAGCATTCGTGAAATTCAATGGTGCTGATAAGAGGTACACTCCATCTGCAATGTAAACGCTGATGTCTTCAAACTGCTTTACAACAGCGCCCCGGACAGCTTTCTGAGCCTGGGTGAGGGTCAAGAAAGGGGCAGTGGATGTGCCGGCATTGCTATCACTGCCTGTGGGGTGGACATAGTAGCTCCGTGCAAAGCATTGCAAAAACAGCTGCGACAGTGCAAGCGCCTGTAGAACGGCAGCGTATTGGCTCCTCATTGTCGCTAATAGGAACCAAATTTAGTTTCCTGACTGCTGCAACAGTTTAGCATCTGAAACTGTTAGAGAGGCAAGTAAAGACTCACAAATGAAGCGAATCCCAACGATGAAAATTGTTCCTAGTCACTCAAAGAATCTTTTCGCCGAGTTGCCTTGGGGATGCTTTGATTGTCACGTCAAATTTCTGTAGGGGATGTTGGGGATTTTGTATTAGTTCTACTGTACTGGTGTGTGCGAACTCGTTCTGCGTTCTGTTGTGGCGCTGGTTGGTGTCTTCTTGGACCTGCTCGTCGTGCTCCGCGGTGACAAACCGAAAATGATGCATAATTCGTGTCCAAGATCGCCCCGGCTATTAGGACAAATTGTAAAATTCGATATTGATAAGTCGGCTAATTCGTCTCTATGAATCAAGGCAGGGAGGTCCAGAGATGAGCAGCAGAAAGCTGCCAGTTTGGCCCATCTTGCTTTGCTCGGCTACTATAATTCTTCCGGAACCAGAGCTAACGCTCCCCACAGCTGGCTGTAGCTCCGCACAACGATGCGAGGGGACCCCGCCTCCAGCCAAGCATGGGACCGGGATGCCATGTGCTCCCGTTGGCCTTCTTTACAAATCTTGTCATAGAATTATTTTTATAACGTGTAATAGTGGGTGTTAACCACCCTTATCTTCGCCCGCTTACTAATTAGTGGGGGAAAGCAAAATGTCCGCGATCATGTGCTGTTATAATTTAAGATTTATCTTAAGGTATTAATTTAAAGTTTATAAAAAGAAAATTATTAAATAACCTTGATATATCTTTCTTGCTTTAGCACGGGCCACAAAAGTGGGGCCAGCTGTTCAAATCCGGTCATCATAGCTCGATTCGAACGACTCTTGGCGAGACTGTGGCCCGTGCCAAAGCAACTCAAATTAATATGCAGTAAGTGGTAGTAATAGTAGTAGTAGTAGTAGTAGTAGAATAGAATTCTAATAGAATTCAAGTTGAAAAGAATTTGCCCTTCTTCCCCCCTTAGCTGTAG
>JAFJYG010000726.1:0-28029 GCA_017366145.1 Cadophora sp. M221
ACCCATCCCATCTCCCCGGTACAGCACCAGCACCAGCACCAGCACGCACGCGCATCCCTACCCCTCCCCTCCCCCAATCCTTCTCATCTCGCAACTCACACGCTACGGCACGCATGCACGCCCGCACGCGTTTTCTCTCTCTCTCATGTCATCTAATTTCATTTCTTATTCTAACTATTTTTTTATTCCCGTCCCAGCTTCTCGGTCAAAAGTACGTTTGGATTGATGATTGGTCGACGCGTCCCATATCTCTTTCGCGTTTTCTTTTTTTTTCTTCTGAAATGGGAGGAGAGGAGATAGCGTGGTATTTTCGTGTGTGTATCGTGAGTTAGTGGGTTAGTGAGTGATGCGGGGAAGGGGGAGCTTCAGTTCAGTCTAATCCGACCGTTGGAAGGTTGAGGTACCAATGCAGTGTGCAGTAGTTAGTTGCAGTGTAGTGTCGCATGCCGTGGTGTTGTATTGGGGTTCAGAGCGCCTTCTTTCAACCTTACCTTACCCGTGAAGTCAAAATGTAACGGTTCCTTCCTATCTTAAAATATATATTCAAGGACCTTTAAGTACAGTAAGTAAGTATGACCGCATCTGCATCTGCATCTGCATTGCTACCTACCTACAATACCTGGATACCGACTGTACCCTAAGAGAAGAAACGGACAAATGCAGAACCCGATGCAACATTCAGAAACCCCCTCCAGTATCAGTATCAGTGTCAATCGTCCGTCGGAGTTTTATAGGTAGATCAAACGGTGCGGTGGGCGATCTTTTTATGCTTTCCTTAAGGCAGGCTTTCGCTAAGGTAGGGAGGGTACTGTGAGATCCTACTTCCTGGTGTGACTGGTGGTTATTCGCGAGATCTTCCTTTTTTGGGATGAACTCCCCATATCTCGGCTGACTGGAGCTAGGTTTGGGATGGGATTTTCTCTACTCGCTCGTCAAGATGTCTCATTTCTCTGGATGCGGTGGTTGGATGGTCGTGCAGCTGGCTAGCTAATGTACTGCAGTGGTGCAGTCAATACTGTAGTACCTAAGTACTGCATGAACAACACAACGCTCGTCCGCTTCATATAAAGTACGCACACACATGCAGACAAGATCGAATCCTGAATGAGGGTTGGATCGTAGCGTTGTATTCGCTGTTTATATCCTGTTCTTTGCTACCTATGCTATAATGATAATTTACTTTCTTATTGTTGTTTTAGAGTGCTCGGGATGGAAATGGATGGCCTTCATTTCTTGTCTTTCGTTGACCGCTGGTCAGACCTCCAGATGCATGATGTCCTGATGTCAGATCTTCCTCAAGTAGAGGAGAGCTGGTCTTGGGATTTGGCGTTGGTTGCTGTGCAGAGTTGTATTGTGTCTACCTATCATTGCCTGCTTTCTGTTCTAGTGTCATACTACGTCTACTGAATTTTGAAAGGGACCTTCTGCGTGCTTTCTGCTTATTTTTAATGTCCTTCTCGAGATGTTTAGAAACAGGATATCTGATGGAAATATTGTTCCTTGCATTTGGATTTGGTGTCTATTGACCACGAATCCCGATTTCCTAGCGCATATCAGTCTTTTCCTTCTGAGCGCAAGAGAAGAGACGTATGCTATGTCGGCAGATTTGTAGACTTGTTTTTGCCCTTCGTTCGCTCTACTTATTCGCAGCTTGTCGTATACTTTCAAGTAGGAGATGAAGTAAAGCTCATTCATCATTCTGGGAGCTACTGCCATACAGTAGGGCTCGTGCTATAGGCTCCTCTTTTGGATATCTTCTAGCTCGAGACGTGTTGAGCATCCGGTTCTACCCTGCCTTTTTCTCTATTTCAGGAACTATTCTTTTTGACATTCTATTCCCTGAGAAGTTACAACATAGGTCTATATGGCTGACCCAGCAGACAACCCGGTTCCTCAAGGAGGCAAACTGTTTCTTTATTACTCTTACGTATGGTTCACACTCAATCCTTCAATCCTCCTTAGTGACAAAGGCAGCCGAGATCAGGCCTCGGCTCCCAATTCACTGCCTCTTCTTTCAACCAAGGCTCACTCATCAACCACTGAACCTCGCCCACATGTCCCCATCTAACAGCATCTCCCCCCTTCTCATAACAAGACCAATTCTCACTTGCTCACTAAATCAGGAGCCCCTGCCAATCACGTGAATCTCCCGAACCAAGCCCGTCCGCTGACTCAGCCAACCTTCCTCCAACCTTCAACATCGAAACGTCGCATCCAAACCTTCCCCCTCACAAAACCCCCTTCTCACCGACAAAAATCGCATTCATTCCAATCCCACAGCCTACTCAGACCTCAACCAACCATTAAATCAGGAAGAACGTAGAGAAGGAGAAGAAACCAACCATGCCCCTCCTCTCCACCATCGCTGTCTCCGCCCTAGCCGTAGAACATGTCTACATCATGGTACTAGAAATGTTCCTCTGGACTACCCCGCGGGGCCTGAAGGCTTTTGGGTTGAAGAAGGAGTTTGCGGAGAAGACCAAGACTTTGGCTGCTAATCAGGGTCTGGTAAGAACACCCACCTATCTCTCCATCCTGAAGCTATTGTGAATTTCAAATCCACCCTCTTTCCTTTGCATTTTTCCTCGTCGCATCTTATCGCATTCTATAAGAAAAGTCAAAAATTCAAAGTCTTCAAAACTCAATCACATCCGATCACATCTGATCGCATATCTCCCCATCTCTTCCCCCCTCTCAAAATCAACCACCAACCACTTATTTCCTTCTTATAAAAACCCCTACAAAGCATACCTAGATACCCTCTCAACTCGGAGTAAAACAGCCAGCTAACACAACGACAGTACAACGGCTTCCTCGCCGCCGGTCTGGCATGGTCACTCATCCACCCCGCGCCAGAGGTCAGCAAGCAGCTCGGCCTCTTCTTCTCGAGCTGTGTGCTCGTTGCTGGTGTCTATGGTGGCGCCACTGCCAATAAGAAGATTCTTTTCATTCAAGGCGTTCCTGCTACGTTGGCTGTTGCTGCTGTGCTTTTCGCTTGATTGGGTGGGGTGCGGTACTGTGCTGGGGGTGGAGATGTGATGGAGGGGGGAGGTTGAAATGATGAGATTTTTGGTGTGGGCCTTGTTGGATTGACGAAAGGATCTGTGTAAAAGGCATTTTACTGCTTGGTCGGCTTCTCTATGGGAGATTTCCACGGCCTTACCAACTGACTCCGCTAGGGGAAGTGCAGTGGTACTTGTACAAGCGAGAAAGTGAACGCTGCAAGCAAACTTAGATCCGTACACACATAGATATATCTGTACGTGCTCAAATCTAGGATCTACATCTCTCTCCGCAGATGCAGACCTCCCATTTACAGTTACTTTCACGTCTCATTTTCTACTTCTCCTTTCATCTCCAAAAAAAGACAGAGAAATACAACTAGCTAGATTGATCGATCTCGATTTGGGCAGCAAACTAGCTGAGGGGGAATGGTGCTGGCTAAAGTTTGTAACCAAAAAGACCATACAGGCCAGAGGACAATGGCTTAGTGGAACTGCAATTGGTAAAATTATTCTTGAGCTGCAACCTGTCGTTTCCCTGAAAGGTCGTATATTATCTACCTTGGCTCTTGGATGCGTCCTTGGTCTTCTTACAGCTTATCTACATCTCCTTTTTTTGCGTCCTGTTTCTGAACTCTACTGTGCTACAGAATATACGGGCTTCTACACTAGATCTTAACGAGAAATCAATGCATAGTGGATGATTTGGTTCATTGAATACATTCTGGGGCTAATATTCGAGGGAGGCAGAATGCTGGGTGTTCAGGAACGTCAAATATTCACAGGCGGAGTGGTTATTTACTAATTTTTACCGGTGATTGAAGACGAAATTTTGATAGGCGATGAGACATTGAAGAAGGTACTGGACCTGTAGCAAGGGCTTTGGAGAGTGAGAGGAGGAGGTAGAGACTGATCTGGAGATATTTCAACTTTTGAGACTTTCTTCTGAATCCAGTTACCAAAGAGCCTCTCAGGCACCGAGATCCTAAGCAGGGGTTTAAATACGGTTCTATTCCTAATTTCCTGCGCTTTCCAATACTTGTATGCCATTTAGATGTTCATTCGCTAAGGCAGTTGTCTTCCTTGAGGAGATGAATGACTTGATGATGATTTGCTGGACCTCTATGACCGAGCTATGAGAAGGTGGAAATATTTATAATGGATTGCAGTGTTCATGATCTTGAAGATTTGTCTTGGCGTTTACAGGTATTTATTAATTACTAGTAGTAGGACGTGTCAACGAGGAACTTGCTCGCCATCCCTTCCCAGTACAACCTCGCTATTCCTTCGAGGGAATACCAGCGGCTCAGGCCTCGCATTCCTCACGTCCAATGTAGGCTTAGACAGCAGGACTAGGGCCAAACTTCTACCTGTTTTTAGGCAGTGAAGTCTGCTCCAAGTCACGATTCACAAGTTCCTACCTACTTGGGTACCTCGTCCATGCGAAAATGCTGCCTGCCGTGTTTGTGTTTCCCAGGAATGGAAACCTGCGCCCGCTTGTCACTCGTCAAACTCGAGAATCTACTTCCATTTGCACCATCTGAACTCAAATAAAACAGTGTCCAACGAGGGAGAATGTCTGGAGGCAGAGGGGACACTGCGAGAAGGGTAGATATCGATAGAGGAGGTAAGGGAGCACTGAGCAGCAAGAGGCTAGAGAAGAATGCAAGAGTACCCCTTCAAGTGAAAATACAAATTTTGGCGCGGGAATCCAGCTATGCTTCATCACACCAACAAACGCATTTATTGACTCTCCTCTTGCCACTTACTCACAAAAAAACAGTATATCAAACTTGAGGTTTTGATCTGAGGGTTTCCTCTTCGAAAGAGATCCAGTCAGTCCAGACCGAATCCAGTTTAGCTCCCTTCTCAAGCGATTTCGATCAGATTCGCGCGGGGTGGAGTGGGAGTGTTGGCCAGTGCGTGGAATTAAATCTGCTCGCTCGGCCATACGAAAAGCTCCCCCGGACAAGCTTCATCTTCCTGACAACGCAGTCCGCACCGCACCTCTCTCCCCGACTGCCCTGCTCAACGACGCGCGACTCCCCCAGAGGCTACATGTCCAGCTCGTTGGTCCATGTTAATCTTGGGGACGTCTCTCGCACCAAGCAACGAAAAGCAAGCAGAGCAAAGCAAAGCAGAAAGCAGCACGGCGCCCCATCGGCACAGCAGAGTTCGATCCACTGTTGATTGACTTACAACCTCAACTTCCACCATCTACAGCCATGGCACCAGCCACCGCCGCAAAGGCTCTCCAGCAGTCCCAGAATCGACCTCGCACCAGAATGGTCGTGCCTGTGATCCCATTGCCATATGTTCAGAAGCGTCAACAGCAGGAGGCCGCCCGCGCCAAGGCAAAGCAAGAGGCTGCGACTCCTCCACCCGTCGTTGAAGTTGAAGCTGAAGCTCTGCGCTCTCCTACACCACCGCCGCCTGCGGTCGAAGAGATCACCCCACCCATCGCCAATGGCTCTTCTGATGGTCAGGTCTCGGAGAAGGCAGAGGAGATCGCCGAGCCAGCTTCGCCTTTGGTGCCGGATACCACTTCGGTGGCTGCTGTAGAAGTGGAAGCTGCTGTGGAGGAGTCAGAGGTTCCTGTTCAAGAGGAAGCACATGGTAAGCAACCAGCATACACTCTTCCCTTTGAGCCAGGAACACAGCTAACTCGGCATGCAGAAGAGCCACAGGAAACACCAAAGTCAGCTCCATCCGAAGGACAATCCTCTGCATCTCGCTCGACTTATCAAATGCCTCCTGCCTTCATCCCCGCTCAAAGCCACACGAACGGCCACAAGACTTCTCCCAACACTGTGTTCAACGGTCAGCACTCTGCGCACCACCCACACCCCAGCGTTGGCAACGTTATGTTTGGAGGGTTCCCGGAATCTGAAAGGTCGTCCCCCGCACCTCCTTCATTCACGAACAATCCTCCACGATACGATTACCCGCAAAACCATGCTCCTAGTGGATATGTTCCCCCTCACTCGCAACCCCCGCCCAATGGTTACAATCCTGCCAATACCTACCAGATGGCCCCTCAGTTCCCCCCTGGATTCTACCCACGCCAAGAGCATTATGATAATCATGCCAGGCGACAACTGGTCTCGTTTGGTCCACCTGAAGGATACTCCCCCAGCGCCACTCCTGTTACAGCCGATATACGTATGAACTTGGACCCTTCTACTCCACACAGCTATCATGGTTCTCAGTCTTCAGTTGCCAATGATCCAGACGCTCCAGCTTTCTACAGCCAGTATCCTACCGCGGTCATATCCAACGGGAGCAATGGCCATATCGATCAGGTTCGTCTCTACCAAGCTCTACCAAAGGCCATCGGTACCCATGCCGTAGGCCCGGCGCCAGGAGTCTTTGTGCCACCGGGACTGTCCTCTATGGATCAGTTTGATGGCCTTCTATACTATCTACAACAGCAATTCGCCGACCCAACCTTCGCGGATTATACCCTTGAACTGCGCTACTCCGACGATCGAGCCGAGCCTGTTCGTATCCCTGGTCATAACTTGTTGTTCGCCCGAAGTTTGACATTGAAGAATCTCATGACTGCCCAAGCCCGCCAGAGCAACAATGACGGCCAGACAGTACCAACTCTGTTGATCGAATCGAGCGATCGTTTCTTGTGTTCAGACGGTTTCTGGCTGGCTGCTCACAGACTGTATGGAGCTCCACTGATGGAGGTTGGTATGCACGGAGGCGCGACTATGGTGGCGAATGCAGAGTCTGTCGGCCCACCTTCTGCTCGATTTGATCTTGCGCTTGGCTATGCAGCAGCTGGCAAGTTGCTGGATATTCCACCAGTCATCACCCGTGGCATGGAAGTCGCAAGCCAGTTACTCAGTTGGAATACTATTGAGAAGGCTTTTGACTTTGCGCTTGACGGTGGCCTTGATGCTCAGTGGTTCGCTGGACCTCCTGGACTTCGAGCCGCTTCTCATCACAGAGTCCCCACGTATAGTCCAATGTCCAACATCCTCATCCACCACTCCCTGCAGTTCATCATTTCGAATTTCCCCGCGGGATTCGTTCTTGATCCTACTGTTGGAGAGCCAACCCACAACCGTCGACTCCCAACCATCCCTCAAGCCGGCCACAATCCCCGCCTTAGCGCTATCAAGTTCGGAGACCATCCTTCAGAGGACAACTCTCGTACGGTTCCTGAGAACCCTGCCACGGCCACGCTCTCTAAACTCTTGATCAATCTGCCATGGGATCTCCTGAAATACATTCTCGATTCTCCACGTCTTGGTAACGTTCAAGGCTGGGCAACCACCGTCCTTCGCCAAAGCACCATGAATGCCGTCATCGAGGAACGAGAAAAGCGCCGCATCAAAGTTCTGGAAACCCCGCACGTCTCCAACGAGGAACGCAAAGCAAACGGCAAGGACTGGGAAGTTGTAGGCTGGATGGAAAAGGTTGACAAGTCACTCGCCAAGGACTCTGTTCCCACTATCACTCGAAGTTGGGTCGACTTCACCCTCCTTAGTCTCGATTAGAGAACCTTTCGCATTTCACGGCCGAATGAATATTAACGACCTGGGCGAGGGACTCTTTTTGCCATTGTTTGATCATGGGCGCATTGGCGTTGTATAGGGGTCGACTGATCGATTGATCGATTAAAAACATACGAACGCGTCTTTTCCGAACGAATCACCAAAAGTTTGGCAAGGATTTTTCTTGCCTTCGCGACTACAAAGGGGGGTTAGCCAGCAGCATGCAAGCAGCTTTGCTTTAGGGGTTGATTCATCAAAATCCTCGGGTTTTCCATACTAATCTTTGTCTTCGTTCTGGCTGGCTGCTGCATTGCCTGCGATTGATATGCCGGGCCTTGCTTAGTCTACTTTCTGGACGACGGAGATGAAGGGAGAGTGGGGTGTGGGGGATGATAGGCAACGGAGGACTAAAAAGTATACCGATGATATCTGGCATCAATGACTGTGCTGGGGTGCTATTTGGGAGGAAAAGGATGGATGGATGGGTGGTGGGTGCTTGATATGGCACAGCCATCTCATCCTGTAATGCGCACAGATCATATAGCTAGCTAACTGAATTGGAGTGGAGTGGTAGCATTGAATACATGCGAGCCTTTCTATGAAATACCGAACGGATGAGCTGAGGTTGGTTTCCTTGCTGTGGTGTGCTGTGAAATGATGTAAACATGACCTACGATCCAGGGAATGGATGATATGTGTGGGTAACGAGTACGAAGCCATCTGCCTCCCCCAAGAACTGGTTTCGACGTTACCATACAGACATTCACTAGGGGAATCGGGTAGCAGGAGATTTAATCAACATGTTCCTGATCATCTGTTGAAAATGGGGTTTAATACTTGACAATCGACCCTGTCATCCCATACAATCAATCCATAGGTAACCGAGAAATTGGAAACCGCTAAAGGAAGGATGACCAAACTACATAGCCGTTGTCTTTGAATTTGATATGCTCTTATACAGTAGCTTGGTGAGGAATGGGTTGGAGGATCTTGTTGCAGGCTGGAGTTTAGAGTTTGGAAATGAGATTCATGGGGTTGTGTTTTACCCCCTCGGTTGTGGTGGAGGACAACATTTTAAGCGAGGTAGCCCCTGAGTGGTGAGTGAGGTGAGAGATAAGCGGCGTCATGTTGGCCAATATTTAGGTAAAGTAGAAAAACATCTCTATTTTTGATTCGAAAGGGAGGTCTCTCAAAGTCTGATGGGAACTCAAATTATGCCCGTATCTTTCCGAGGCAAAGGTAATCGCAAGTTATGATTCCGCATCAAGACATTTATTCATTGAATTCAACCACAAAAATGCAATTCCAGCCCACATTTCCTCTCATCTCTCCCCTCCTCCTAGCTACTACCACCACCAACACTCTCCCACTCAGGAAAAGCAATCCCCTACATATCCACCCTAAACCCTCGAAACGGCCACATCCTCCGAATGCACAATCGCCTGCTTAGTTGGATCCATATCCTCCTGATGAATCTGCTTCTCCACCGCGACAACAGCCTGCTCCGCAAACGCCTTATCCTCAAACAAGAACGCTAGCTCCTCGAGCGTGCGCCCGCTCGTCTCGGGATACATGAAGTAGATGAACAGGAACTCGAACGCGATCCACCCGCAGTAGATGGCAAGGTATTTCCAGTCGATCGCTTTCAGCGCCACGGGGTTCACGTTGTTGGAGAAGAAACCGCCGATCTTGCCGAAGATTTGCTCGATTCCTATACCTCGCGTGCGCACTGAGTAGGGGAAGAGTTCGACGAGGTAAGCTGGAAAGAGAGAAAGTGTTAGTTTTCTTCCGTAATTTTCCATTTTGATTTCCATTTCCACCCTCATACTTTGGGAGATTCAGAGACGAAGGGATACATACTGTAAGTCAATGCATTATTTCCAATGCTGTAACACGGCGCATATGCAAAGTAAAAGAACAGCGCCGCGATACCCGCAGCCTTGTTCCTCCGTCCAGCATCTTTCGCCTTTCTCAACTGCTGGAACGAGATCGTCATCGATGTGAACACGATACACATACTGGCCGCACTCAGCATGAACATATGTCTTCTCTTGAACCTCGCTACGGCGAACGCAGCGATGGTAGCAACGAGTAAACTCCAACACGCATTGGCAAGATTAATCCGCGTCTTGGCGTAGGTGGATGTATAACCCATCATGCTGTACAGCAGACTTTGATAGTACGACAACAGCGAGTTTCCGGACATCTGAGTGAATAGCCCCAAGAAGGCGGAGATGAGAACACGACGACGCATACCGGATGTGCGAACCATGTCCATCCAGGATTGCTTGCTATTGCCGATCTCAATCTGGATCGTTTCTTTGATCTGGGCGATTTCGGCCTTTACGAGCACGGAGGAAGCGTCGCCTTCAGCGTGGTATTTGATAAGGATTGCGTGGGCTTCGTCATAACGGTCGCGACTGATGAGCCATCTGGGGGATTCGGGGAGGAGGCTATTAGAGTGTTAGATAGACTAACAATTTTGGGTGTGTGTTTGTCGTGGGGATTTTATTCCCAGTGGCTTTCCTTGGGAGGGAAAACTTACAACACGAAACCAATCTGCAAGAACGAGGGACACATCTGCAAAAGAGAAGGGAGACGCCAACTCCAATTGCTTGGGATATCTGTAGTGCCAAGCGCAATAGCAGCGGCGGTGATCTGGCCGATGAAGTAAGAGGCGTTGAATAGCGAGGTCAGAGTTGCTCTGTCTTTTGGATGGCCCAATTCTCCGATCAGAGAAGATCCTGAGATGATAGCAAAGACGATACCGAATCCTAGTGTCATGCGGGAGAAGATGTACATCCCAACTGGATTTCGTTAGCCTGAGGTTTCTTTGGCAGTGGCCTCTTTGGGGAGACGGGAAAGGGGGGACCAACGGTTCTGTGCGAATCCCTGGATGAGTGCTCCGATGACCATAATGATAGAGCCGAACATGATAGCCCATCTTCGACCGAAGCGTTGGTTGAACCATGGTGCGATGGGAACACCAATGATAGATCCAAGTTGATAACAAGAGGAGACGAAACCGAGAAGACCAGCTGAGAGGATAGGTTTTCCCTTGTCATCTTTTGCTCCATCACTGAAGTCTATTATGATCATCAGTAAATATCAATATAAAAGCAAGCTCTTAACCAAGCACAACTTTTCCGTCCATGAAAGACCTCCACACCGGGGAAAGTTCGGAGACATGTAAGAGTACTTACACTTATTCCAAGGACCAGAGAATTGCAACGTCCCGATGAGAGTGGAGTCGAACCCAGAAGTCATCTCCACACCCATACAGCAGAGAAACAAGTATATATACATGATTCTCAGATTCGGCTTCTTGTACCATCTCACGGGATCCTCATTGGCGATCTGAGTGACGACGGGATCAGAGAAACCCAATGCCGCCTCCGACACCTTGGAACCCTCGACGATGTGAACCATCTTGGCGAGCTGGTTTCCTTCAGTCTGTTGATGGAGTATATTCTTCGATATTGTTGTGTCGAACTCGAATTGGAGTAACACAAATTAAAGTGTCACCGCTAGCAGGCTCTCTTGAATATGGTACTGAAATGTGTGTACCTTATCTCACCCAGAAGAATGAGGCTTGAGGATAAAGAGGAAAGGAAGAAGGGCAAGCTGCAAGTCAAAACAGCAGGGCATCACCGGACATATGTATGTTGGACCCCTCCTCCATCCTCGTCAGCTTCTACTCTCGAAATACCCATGAGTCCAACTGTAACCCAACCCAATCCAACTGCAACCCCAAAACCCAAAACTCCAACCCAATCCAAGGCCATTTCAATAGCCGTAGCCAGAGCCGGACCCATAGCCAGCCATCCAGCAACGAATCCGTACACTGGTTGAGGCGATCATCAATCAATGACAGATTAGCCGGAGCTCTATTGTGATCAGGCTAAATAGCCATGCAACGCCATCCACCCATCTGTCCATCTCTTATTCAAGCTTACTTTTTTATCCCCGACCGCCCATATGGGGTATGCTCACATCTCCAATCCAATCCCACTCCTCCAAACCCCACAATGCGGAGAGAAAAAAGTAACCAACCAACCACCCAACCCGCCTCCTTCGCCTCCTTCGCCTTGTTGTCGTACAAGAATTGCTCGGCTACCGCCATTCAAACCCGCCAAGACGGATGAGCGACCGACTCGTCCGTCTAAAGGCCCGACCAAGGTGCAGGAGGCGGGCCGTATTAGGTATTCCGGGTTGCATCGTGAGTATCCCCCAAGGAACTCTTGGAGAGGATTCAAGATTTTGGGCGTTTCTTATTTGATGCTTCGTCTTGTGATGGGCATCGGCTCGGCTTCTCGGCGTGGCCGTGGCGTATCTTGTGTTGACGTTGAGGGGGAGTTGCTTCAACTTGCTTGACTTGACTCGATTGGAGTGTGCTTTTGCCGTTTACGTTCCGAGTGCGGGATAGAATATCGTACTAATGTAAGGTTAATTTTGGAATTCACATCTTATGAATGTTTTCGAGATGAGGTGAGACAAAAAGCGGCGAAGACACTGTTTGTAGCAAGCCGAGATCGATCCATGCCATGCCATATCGTGTTGGGTCGGATGAAAGGATACCTGAGGAGAAAGATCCAAAGACTTCCAGAAACAGAAAATGAATCGTTCGAGAAGAGAAGTGTTTCACTGTTTCGGTAAACAAGATCTGCTCGTTTGAACCGCGTACGTCCGTCCCGCTGTCAGTATTGACATGGACGGAAGCAAGGGTATACCGTCTTCCGAACCGGACGTTGGGCAGAGAACAAGCGGAATTTGGACTTTTGGGCTCTGTTGAGTCGGTTGAGTGAGTGAGGTATTTGTTTTTGTCCTTATGCTTATTTTCCAATTATCTTGTGTTGTACCGTCTTAAGTGGAGGCGATTCGTGTTGTCCACCCGCTATTGCTGTACTACAATCAATTCTCCATTTCGACTCGCTTGGTAAACCTCAAGGTCCAAGATACTCTATTGGCTCTGACCCCCTCCTGCATGGGTGATATTGACCCGACGTTTGTTGGTAACGAGAGGGAAGCTGTAGCCACGAGGTCAAGGTCCGAGAAACATGGAAGGCAGGCAGCTGATCTCCTTTGCATTGTAAACGAAACGCCACCTACTAATCGCCGTCGAGGAATTTCCCAATCATGAAGGTCCTCCATGGGGTCTAGGTAGGTCCTTTTCGTGCACCCGCTCCGGTGGATGTTTCGTTTCGGTTGCAGGAACAGCTGGGCGGATATGAACTAATCCAATACAAATTCTCCAACATACATACGACGTTCCTTGGGATGTGTATGTCGTGAAGTAGCGAAAGTAGCAAGAGAATGAAAAGCACTGAACATTCATCAAGTAATAAGTAATAAGTTTACAAACCCACATGTATGCACAGACTTTACGGACTGTGGGGGTATGGAAACGAGGGAGGTAAGAGAGGATATACTCCGTACTAATCTCACGCTTCAGCTTACTTCGCTCTCACGATTAGCAAGCACTGCACACTACCGAGGAGACGTGATTTCAAAGCAAACTAACATTGGATGTTGAATCTCTTCTCTCGCTTACTGCGCTGCAGTAACTTAAGACAGAGTAAAAGATCGCTGCAGTACTCTTTATTTACTCTTGACTATTTCTCGGTCAAGCAATTTGACTTCATATCGGGGCCAGTCATGAATACAATAGGATACAAGCCAGGAACGCAATTTGCCCCGAGTAAAATCACTGTAAGGTAGGAAGGAAGCAAGTAAGTAAGAAACTAGCAACCCTACCCGTTTATGAAACGAGACATCAGCTCAGCTCAGTTCAAAGGTCAAAGCTTAGAGAAAAATAAACAAAGTACATACATATATACAAGTAGCAGTAAAAACCTATAACTCGCTTCAACTACTTATCACTTAATCCCCTAAAAAGATGGAGAAGGATGAACATTAATTGTTCTACCTGGCTTACTCTAAAGGCACTAGAGTAGGAAAGCAATATACATACATTCGCCATTCCAAGGAAAGTACATCAAGAAACCCAATTACTCCTACCTGCACTGAATGCGACTAAAACAAAAGCAAAATAATTTCTATACGAAGAAAGATCTGATACACCTACCTAATTACTCACTGATCAAACATTCTTGTATGATATTTCCAGATTCATTCCCCTCCTCAACTAGCTAAATGCTTACTGGAGTCTATAGCTACCCAGGAACGCAACTTTCCTACCGAAGCTCACAACCTCAACCACAACCATGACCATAACCGAAGTAAGAAGAAAGACTCAACTCCAGCTATTTTCCCATCCCATCCCAAGCCATCTCAAGCCAGACAGACTTCCTTCAAAGAACTTCAAAGGAAGCACCAAGTAAAGCAAGGGGGAAAAAGAAGTATACTCATAACATTCATATCTGTTTCTCGGCCGTAAAAGAAACCCCGTTTGCGCTTTTCGATATCCCATGCCCATAAACCAAGTGTAAGGAAGCTTATCATGCCAGTCAAGATAAGCAAATTATCCCTTGCCCGTCTCTCCCTTACAAACCAGCACTCCTAGCACTCTCTCCAACCTGCACTTCGCTCTCCTCACCCTCATCATCTTCCTTCGGCCTCTCCCTGCCCCTTACACCACCCACACCCACACCCGTACCCCCACCAGCAGTAGCAAGACTCACCCCTCCACCCCCACCACCACCCTCCCTAGCACTAAAACTCGCAGTCGTACTAACACTCTCACTCCTAAACCTCGCCCCCTCACCACCAACCACACTCCCCTCAGCATCACTCTGCCTCCTCCTACTCCTCAGCGACCTCTCCAACTCCCTAATGCGCCTCTTCAATACCTCATTCTCCCTCTTGACAGCATCCAACTCATGGCGATGGTACGCCGCCTCCTCGTACCGCCCCGTGGTCTGCACGCTCGTTATGCTATCCGTCCGTAGCATCTCTGTCCCTGTCCCGCTGGCGTTCGTCATGGCGAGACTGCTCGAACTCGGATCGCGGTGCGGGATTGGGCGCTGCGTGTAGAAGGAGGGGAAGTTTTCGCCTGCTAGGGCTTGGTACGAGCCTGGGTTCGAGAGTGCTGGGAGCGGGGAGGATGTACCGCTCCGTCCTGGTCCTGGCCCTGCAGCTACACCTGTAGAGGAGTTCTGGCGGCTTAGGGATGTGGATTGTGGGTTTGCTGTGGTGTTGGGGTGTGTGGTTGATGATCCGCGGGTTCGGTCTGCGGTTGTGGAGGGGATGGAGGAGAGTGATGCGAGGGCTGAGGCGCTGCGTGAAGATGTTGCGGATGAGGAGCGGTGGTGCCGTCTCTGGGAGGGGGTTGGGTGTGAAGGTCCTGAGAGGAGGTGGTTTGCGTTGTGGTCGTATGTATCTGGGAGCCCGGCGGATGTGGAGGAGGTGTTGGAGACCACGGAGGCGTTTTGGGCGGCGCGGAGCATGGAGAGTTCACGAGTTAGACGGTTGACCTGTCGGGTTGTTAGTAAATCCGTTGTATGATAGCACTTGATATCCAAATCTAAGATACGAGTTGCAAAATCCGAGTCAAGTGCCAAGTTGCAAGACCGAGACACAAGATACAACGGTATCTCGAAAATGGTATATCTTCAAAGCAAAAGAGGACATAAAACACTCACGACAGCCTCCTGTTCCTTCTCCAACTGTAAATGCAGATCCGCAGCCGTCAAAGGCCTAGGATGTCTCAACGGTCCAGGTCCAGTTCCCACACCAGTATTATCACCGACCAACGCACCCGTATTCGCAATTCCTGGGGAGGTCATTGTCTGGCCTGGGGCTTGGTTGACGGCGCTTTGGTTCGAGGGGAGGATGTTTAGTAATGCGGCTGTAGAGGCGGAGGTCGAGGGGGTTGGCTGTGGTGGGGGAGAGATGTGTTGTTGGGTTTGAGAGGTGGTGGTTGATGTCGAGGCTGGAGGAGCAGGTGGACCCATTTGTAGCTGCTGTTGCTGCGACTGAGACTGTGAATGCGACGTCCGTCGACTAGATGAAGCTGAACCCGAAGCCGCGAGACTGAGACTGTGTCGAGGAGAGGAGGCTAGAGGGCGCGGCGAGGGAGGCACAGAGTTGAGATCTGGTGCCATTATCTTGGTTTTGTTTCGGGTGTTGCTATTCGTAGATGTCGGTGTTTCCTTCCCTTGACTTTCCTATCGCGATTCTCTCCTTATTCTTTGAGTGGTACCTTTGTATTCTTTGTCTTTCGAGCTCTGTGTGTTCTTTGGTCGCTTCGATAATAATTACTCGAAATCAAGAACCACGGATTCAAGATATTGGTATCGAGACCAATACTAATATGAAATGTGGTTGGCGCAGGTACTCAACTGGAATGTATCGCTATCACTTTGTGATCATCAGTTCCTCGAGTGAAATGGAGGAAAGAAACTCAAAACAAAGACCCAAGTTCAGATTTGCATAAAGTAGGTCATTAAGTAGTATAGTAAAGCTCTCAGCCTTCCAGCTCCCTTCCTTCCCCTCACATCGCATGAAACTCTAATCTCGCATCCCTCATCTCGTGAACCTCTCCAACCAATCAAAATCACGTCACTTTCAGCCTTGTCTTCCAGCCTCGTAACGCTTAAAGTGCCCACTTAGGTACTTAGGTAAACGAAAAGTAAGCCGCTTCGGGTAATTGTTTTGATGGGAGGGGCGAGGGGCGAGTCAATAATACCATGACGTCGAGGGTTTTGGCGACAGTGGGTGGCGGGGTTAAAAAGAGCTTCCATCTCGATCATCTTCTGTTGAAACAATTCAGAATCATTCAAACAAACAGATAATCAGCGATTTGAGAACCATCAGAAATAGTAAGGAAGTCAATCTCGTTATTATCATTTCAATTGCATCGCCTTTCATTGGCATTGAAAGGAGCGAGTTCAACGGCTATTGCTTGTTTGATATAACTTCAAGTCATCGTTGAGTTGCAGAATTTGCCCCTCAAATCTACCATTCTACCCTTTCATCATTTCCCTCATCTCACTCTCATTCATGAATCGTCACTCACCATTTACATCATCTCTAATTATCATCTCCATCCATCACTCCTCCCATCCAATTCAAAAAAAACTAACACACCTCCCTCACAGCCTCCGAAACCACCAACTCACCCCAACTCACCAACTTCAAAACAACCACCCTCCCAAAAACCCTTTCAAACCCAAATCCAACAACAAAAACCCCCCAAAAAATGTCCGCCCAAAACCAAGGCCGCCAGTCCCCCTCCCCCGAAGACTCCTCCGACAAACAACAATCCTCCGCCCCCTCCTCGGGCCAAGGCATCAACAAAGAGACGAATAATAAGGAGGAGAGTAAGAAGGCTCTTGAGGTATGTATTTACTTCCCTTCCTCTTCCTTCCCTTCTCTTCACAAATCCCATTCATTCATTCCCCTTCTCTTCCCTCCCATCCCCAAGTACAGCACTCAATTCTTAAACAAAAGACATCAATGCAAAGTGATTAAAGTATGAAAAATATGCGCTGACGAGATCCGATTCTGTTCGTTTGAGTAGGGTCTCGAATCAAACCCCTCCGGTCCACTAGACGCCCACCTCAAGGAGATGATGAAGAAGACTGAGACTGAGACGTCTGGTGGTGGTGCTGGTGAGAAGTGAGGAGATGTATGATATGACAGCGTGGATGGATGGACGGAACGGAACGGGATAGGATAGATACATGGATATCCCTCATTTGCTCGGATGGATGGCAAATAGGTTTTTTCTATGGAGGGATGTGAAAATATACAGATAAACGGAATGGATTTCGATGATTTCACTAACTTCTTCGTAATCTTCGATGTCTCTTGAAATGGTTTTGCGTAGGTATTTAGGCGTGATGTCATTATTTTTGAGAATCTAGAATCTGAGAACGGTTCAACGACCGTAGAGACTGCGATATTGTTGTGTGCGGCATTTGGGATTCATTTCGAGACTTTTCAGATTTTTCGAGGGAGGCTTGGAATTTATGTGTAAACCTCACATATTCGGTAATCATTAATCAGATATCATAAGTGAAAACTCACTGAGGCGAAGTAGAGAGTTAAGTTGAGTTAAAAGGATTTATTCCATTCATAATACATAGGAGTTCGTGAAATCATCGCAATTGCATCGCTCGCTTCCTTCCTTTCATCCCACCCTATCCCACCTGTCCATCAATCCCTCCGCCAAAACATTTCCTGGTATCTCCTCACTCACACTCCCGCTCCACGCCCCAATCAACCTAACCTCGATATCTCAAAGGCATTAACAAACGAATCGCATCGCATTGCAAGAGGTAAACGACAAAAGGCGCAACCAATCAAGCATAAGTAACCTTCTCAGGCTCCAAAGGGGCAACTTTTGTGCTGTCAACAACACCACTCCCCTCGGAAGCGACAGCAGTGGTTGAAGGGGTGGATGTGCTAGGGGCTGAAGCAAACGCGCAAGCAAAAGTTGTCAGCAAAAAACCTCATCGTCTAAAACAATAGAAATACAGTTTTTTGAAATCCCATCCCTAGAAGAAAATATACCCTCGGACCAAGGAAATGTAGTCGGTTCGGAGAAATCTACTTCGAGCAACCGCTGCAGGCACATTTGCCAGCCTCGCAAGGGCAGTTCTTGTCGTCGCCACCGCATTTGCAGGTCGTCTTGTCGGAGCCGGCGACAGGTTCAGTCTCAGATTTAGGACAGTCGCTGCAAGAGCACTTTCCTGGTGCACATCCGCAAACTTTGGTGTCGCCACCACACTTGCAAGTTGTCTTCTCAGAATCGGCGGCGACCTTCTTGACGTCTGACTTCTCGCAGCCACTGCAAGCGCACTTCCCAGCCTCACATGGGCAGTTCTTAGAATCTGAAGCACACTTACAAGTAGTCTTCTCGGTACCAGGGACCTTTGAGACGCCGGAATCCTGCTTCTTCAAATCGGCCAGACGGCGTGCCTCGGCGTGGATATCCTGGACTTGCTTGCTACCTTGGGAGTAGAAGTTGACGAGCTTTTGGCCGGTTGGGGTACCAGCTGCCTTCTCGAAGTAGGAGGTCAAACCAGTGAGGAGGCTGTTGGCCTTGGTGGTGACACCGTAGGACTGGTCAACAGACTTGGCCTTATCGGTGGCATGATACTTCTGGTCGAGGTTGGTAAGGGTGGACAAGAAGCGGCTAGAGACGCCATGCTTGGTGTCGAGGTCGATGGCCTTTTGAATAGCCTGGTCACCGAGGACGTAACCATGGGCCATGTACTCAGCGGCAATACGAGCACGGGGCTTCTCCTCCTGAGTGATCTCATCGCTGTCCCGCTCGGTGTTTTGTGTGAAGTGGCTTCCATCGTCATCGCTGGAACCAGTGGCACTGGAAACCTGGACTTGTGTAGAACCGAGTTGGGTGTTGTCGAGGAGGAGGGCAGTCTTCGCAGCAGTCTCCTTTTCGAAGGTTACGGTAGCATTCTGTGTCTCACCGGATTTGGTGACGTCGATGGTGCTGATCTTACCACTGGATGGGGAATTAGCAGGTGGCACGAAGATCGGACTGTGGATGATAGTAGATCTGGGATAGAGAATGGGACTAGGTAGAGAATGGGAGTGTAGCTGACAGTAGGATAGAGAACTTACCAGAAGGAAAAGAAATCCTTAATCTCTTTCTCGCTGGTGGCAGAACTGATGTTCTTGACGTGGACGGTACTGGCAGACATGATGATCTGATCTGGTCTTCTTGTTTTTGTTTCTGTGTCTGTTTTGATTGTCTGATTGATTGATTGCGTGGTCTGGTATGGTAGAGCTTCTCGAGTATCAGTATCAGTGTCTGTATTGTGTTGTGTTGTAGCAAGAAGAAGAAGAAGAGGAAGAAGGGTTGGCACGGGCGATGAGAAGTCTTCTTTTGTACCTACTATCTATCACTAGTAGTGGTGTGGTGTGTGTGTAGCGTGTTGTCTTGTCGTAGAAGAAGGAATGAAGGAAAGCAGCAGATGTTGACGTTGAGGGGTCGAAGCAGCTCAGCTGGGCAGGCGACTGACTGGATGCGGGCGGGGAGAGGGGAGGGGCAGTGTGGCGCAGGCAGGCGCAGAATACCCAACCCTGAGGTGATGACGTATTCTAGCCTCGTACTAGCGTGGCTTCGCAGAAGCAGGAACGGTGAATGTACAGTACTGTAGTGGATGTCACCAGAATCAGATGGACCTTTCGATCTGCGAACTTATTAGGCAGGTAAGGTAAGGCAAGGTGGTATTTCTTTGACATGTGAGAGGGGCGAATCTCGAATAGAGTAAGTGCCTACCGAGCGTACCTAGGTAGCTAGCTACTCGATTGAGTTTACTTTTGACGTCTTGGACTTTGACTGGGGTAGATAGCTTATTGTCTAGATCGACTTCTACTGGGGCTATCAGAAGCCAAACATACTTGCTTTGTTATTTTCAAGTACAGAGTAGATATGTCACAAATTATACTCTGCGTCTTCCATTTCAAAAAAAGAATTTTTTCTTTTTGCTCAGTAAAGAGTGCCTGATCCAGCTCCTGTAGAACTATTTCTTACCTATCCCGAGCATGCCTCGGTGCAAGAAAGGTATCATCCGACTCTGCCCTAGGACTGTCGTCATCTTTTTGTTTATTGGAGTGGCACGAGTGTGAGTGTGTACGAGTGCATACCTAGGTATCAGGCAACACACTCCCCATTGTGTCTTTCAGTGAGGTCACATTGTAATTCTGGCTTTGCGTCGCAAGTAGGAAGGAATGCAGCCACAGACAGGTATTAAGCAATACCAAATATCACGGAAAGCAGGGCGACGATATGTTTATTTAAATAGTCGAATTTCTTTGAAATCCTTCGCTAAAAGCTAGGCTTTGCTTCGATTTGAATTGAGTAGACTAACTGACTGACTGACTAACCGACCGGCCGATTGACTGAATAGACGAAAGCACCTGCCAAACTATAATACAGCTATGCTAAAATTCCCGCGAATGTAAGATTGCCTTCTTATTCACTCGTTTGCTTGCCTTAGTAGGAGACCCATCGACCTATCAACCTATCATACAATCATCTCTCCCCAGACAATCATCCCCCAACACAATCAGAGGCGGCCAGAATCAAATCCAATACCCAATCCTACCCCCTCAGTGCGCATCTTCTTGATAGGCTCGTTGTGATCATGGCCATGCTTGCGCTTGGTGACAGGAGCATACAACTTGGCTTGGTGAAGGTGCTTGTCGCTTGGGATAGGGGTATGGGTTCGGGAAGCAGCAACCTCGAAGGACTCCCGTGGGTCGGCACGTAGCATCTCTGTGGCACTTTGACTTGCTTGACTTTCTTGGATCTCCTCGCTCTCTTCTCGATAGTTAGCTACGGAGCGACCCATCTCCTCGTTGTCAGAAGCGGAGATGGTGCTATCACGAGACTTGCGACGACGCTCGCGGGATTGGTGAGCAACGTGTTGGTTGAGGGTTGTAGCAACTCGAGCTTCGGCGTGAGGAGAGAATTGAGCTGATGGAAGGAGAGTGGAGTTGTTGGCTACTGCTCTACCTGATCCAGGAGTAGTGGGGAAGGCGGAGAGTGACTGTACACCTCGGTTATGTCTGTTTGGAGTGCGCGGGTCAGGACGGCGAGCAACAGTGGGAGTAGATGGCGCACTGTTATTCTCCTGGCTAAGGACGGATCCTGCAAGAAGGAGAGCATTGAACTTCTCCTGGTTATCTTGCGAAGGACCATAGCGAATGGAGCGGTTGGTGTTTGGGGTGTACTTTGGGGTTCCACGGTACTGGTGAGGTGTAGCTGGAGTGGTCTTTGGAGTAGAGACATGGAGAGGTCCACCTGGGCTACGCAAGACATTAATATGCTCACGGTTCTGGCGAATTCGCTGTTGGAGTC
Source organism: Cadophora sp. M221 (assembly GCA_017366145.1). Classification (NCBI taxonomy): domain Eukaryota; kingdom Fungi; phylum Ascomycota; class Leotiomycetes; order Helotiales; family Ploettnerulaceae; genus Cadophora; species Cadophora sp. M221. Next base: position 21,306 of record JAFJYG010000726.1, read on the forward strand.
GCATGATCTCATCCTTGGCATCCAGAATCTCCTCATCCTTTGTATCGATGAGACGCTTAGCTTTCTCCAAACGACGGCGATGGAGTACATTGTCTTCCTCGACAGACTTGCAATAGGCCTTCAATCTTTGAGTGTAGTCGGTGGTAGTTGTATCGCGACCGTTTACCTGGAGGACCTGAACTTCTCGTCGAGTGATGTCATGCTCTACTTCCATGCGCTTCAATGCCTCTTCACTCTCGATAGTGAGAAGATTGTGTTGGAGCTTATAGTGAGCTGCCGACATTCTCGCCTCGCTGATTGCCATGTCCAACTTTTCGTTCTCAGCCACAACTCTCAGTACCATTGCCCTCAGCTCTTCGGGACTAGCATCCGCAATCTCATCGGGTGTTGGACGAGGGGACAAGGTCTTCTTCGCAGCTTCACGCTTGTTGCCGTTTGTGATAGTAGGAGGAGGAGATGAGAGAACGACGGGATCGGGGGTGGCTGTCCGAGGAGCTGAGACTGGACGACGGAGAGGAGGCTGCGAGGATGGTGGTGGGGTAATTGATGATGCAGAGTCGGCGACAATCATAGACGTAGACGGAGAGTTTCCTCGAGGCATATCATCCTTCGAAGGAATGTCGGCGCCGATTGGCTGCGGGGTAGATGGGTTCTCTGCGGGAGTAGCAACCTCTTCGTAGGAGGATTGGGAAGCCATTGTGGTAAGCTGTCAAACGATTAGCCGTGTCCCACCACGTATTGCGACAGCCGTACAGATAGAGGTGCAAGATGTAGATCAAGTCTATGAGTCTGCGACTCGATGTATGTATGCGACCGGGTCTATCGGGGCCAAGTCGACGGACTCGTGGAGTGAGTGAGTGTTGGGTTGGAAGTGATGCGATGCGACGCGGTTAAGGATGGATGGATTGCAGTCGCGTAGCTATCGCGATGATGTGTGCAGCGTGACACAACTCGTTGAACGATTGACAAACAGTATCCACCGTCGCACATTCACAGCGATGGTTGCTCAGAGAGGGAGAGTGAGTGTGGGGAGAAGAGCGGAGGGCAGCTTTGCGACAGGACAGAGCAGAACAGCCCAGGAGGATGGGGATGCGCTGCGCTCGATGGGTTTCAAGATGGCCGGGACCCTTCAGTCAGTCTAATGGAAAAACATTTGAGCGCTCCGGTTATTTTGGTGGCTGGGCTGGGCTGGTTGTCGAGGGGAACGGCGGGAAGGGTCAATGCACACCTGGACAGACAGACTGTGCAGTCCCTGAGAGGTAAAAGCGGCGGGAGGGCTGGGCTTTCTTCTGCAGCCCAGCGGATAGATTTGTGGAGTGGGGAGGAATGGCTGGGAGCGGGACTGGACTGGCCGGCTGGCCGATAGTTGAAATTGATGAGGATGAAAGTTAATATATAATGGGGTGACTCGTCACTGTGTTAATATATTGGAGAAGTGGTGATCTAGTAGACGAACTATCTATGACTTGTCACTTTAATTGTAGTGATTTAATTTCTGTGAGTGGGTGAGTAAATAACTAGGCAGGTAGGTAGGTAACAAAAGTGCGGTAGTCAGTGAGTACGGATAAGTGGCTTCAGGGGCTCTCGCTTGCTTTGCTTGCTTGCTTGCTTGCTTGCTTGCTTGTTTGTTTGTTCACGCTCAACTCAACTTTACTCCGGGAAGGTGAGTGGGCAGGTAGGTAGTTCTACAGCCGCAACCTCAATGGAGGCTGTGATGCTCAAGCCCACAAGACCCGTCTACCTATGTAGCGACCCAGGAGGCTATTTATATTCCCATTGTAGCCAATGCACAACGCTTTGGCCTTTTATACATGACATACATACATGACTTGACTTTATTGAATTCAGTCAGCATCCACTGCTTGCCAACCGTGAACCACGCCACATCCACCCCTCTAGGACCCAGCACTCACTCAAGACTTTACCTACGCCTACGGAGCTCCGTCCTACCCAGAACCTCTCATTACCTTCCTCTCTCTCGGTTCGCGGCTCTTGATAGTTCGTTCGTTCGTTCGTTCGTTCGTTCCTTCCCCTGCCCAGGTAACCAGGGATAATAAGGTGTGCAGTGGCTGGCAGTCTGCTTCCACCAATCGAGCCAATCAATCCATTCGTCCATTACCCAGCCAATCCAATGCAAGGCGAACATTGGCCGGTGAGTCCAAGCGCCTGCTCTCATTGGCCAGTACACGCCTAGTCAGGGACCTCATCTCATTCTTCGGGCATTTTGGTAGACGAGGCTCGATTTGGCAGCCACCGACCTTTTGCACCGTTGCTTCCTGGCGTCGTCGGATTAATTTAGACGGAAAGTCGAGTGAGTGAGTGAGTGAGTGAGTGAGTGGTGACTGTGAGCAACGGGATGGCATGCCTCTGCCTCATCTTCTGAATCCCCTCCTTTCTTCCATCCCCTGAATTGCTTCTTTTCTTCCATTTGCCTTCCCTTCCCTTTGTGCCACAGTTTCAGCCTCAGCCCAGCCTCAGTCTCGCTCCGTCAGCCTGTCCTGTTTACTTTGTCGACCCAGCTCCGTTCGTACATAGGTACCATACGATACGCTTTTCCGTCCGTCAACAGCAGTATGCGCAATCTCTAAAACCTCCACTTGCCGCGAGCACATTCGCACCATCCATTCATCCATCCGTCTATCCATCCCTCCATCCATCCATCAACCAACAAACCAACCCACCAGCTAGCTAGCCATGGAGCAATCACCAAGCGCAAGACCATCCGGTATTCCTCGACCATCAAGACTTCCTGTACCCAGCCTGCGGGCCACTCCATCACGAGACAACCTGCAAGCATCCAGACAGAGCAGTATTGCCAACCCTCGACTCCGAAGCTCTGCCTCTCGCGATACACTCTCCTCCGCATATTCGAAGCCCCGTGTCCCTTCAACCTCCAACCGCCTCTCCATAATAGCATCCCGCGACCGAGATGCCTCAGCTGGATCCGTTGTTCATACTCCTGCTGCCCAGCAACCTAGGAAGAAGGCTAGTCAAGATGTTCTGTTTAGGAAACCTTCACGGCCAGTCATGCGGGTGGAGCCTGCCCAGGTCGAGGCAAAGGAAGATCAAGATGTGATCGTAGAAGATGATAGTCCGGTGGTAGAGGAACAGACTTACGACCTGCCGCGGAGCTCGAAGCCACGACCATCTTTATCTGAGCGAACAATGGAGACACTGCAGAATATACCTTCCTCCCCAGCTGTACGGAAACGAGGTTCAAGCTTCTACAGGAATGATAGTCCCATGAGACCTCCATCTCGGTCGGTGAGCTCAAGGCCAACTTCAAGTGCTGGCTCCGGAACCAGCTCCGGAAATTCGATACCTATAGACTTCCGGGCTTCGACAAATACTTTCCGACCTCCTCAATCAACATTTCCTGGCCAGACTCCTCAGAAGCGTCCTGGTACGGGCCAGTCTTCCAAGACTCCATCTACAAACCAGAGCATGGCACCTCCAGAAATTTCGAGACTTCCATCACCAAGCTCCTCTGCTTCACTCCATAGGTCACCAAGTCCTGTCAAGGGTTCAGCCCTGCCAAATATCAAAGCCGGCAGTAAGACTTTGTCTGCTCGACCCTCGAAACCTCGCCCCTCGATAAATGGTCTCTTCCGGAAACCATCCACGCAGAACCTGGACCAGTCAAGTGATATAGATAGGATTGGGTTCGTACCAAAGAAGCAATCAACGACATTCTCCAATAGCTCGTCTGAAGCTGCATCGACAACCTCCAAAACATCCAAAGCCACCAGCACATTCTCAAGTGGCTCCGTGGATGACCAAAGTACAACTCCGAGAAAATCTTCTCTCGCATTACGAGACCAGATTGCCAAAGCGAAGGCCGCAAAACGTGCAGCTGCAACGAAACAATTATCTACTGTTGAATCGGAGGCATCTGAAGCTGCTGTTATCCCAGCTGGTACGTTCGATTTCGGCCTAGCAGACGATCCGTTCAACCAGGCGGTGCGACAAGATGGCGCCAAAGGACTTCTTCGCAAGCGTATTGATGCAGCTCGGACCGATGGCCGCCTCAATATTGCAGCAATGGGATTCAAGCAAATTCCGGACGAAGTTATGGATATGTATAACCTTGATTCGATTGCTTCTCAAGGTGGCGCTTGGGCCGAGTCTGTTGATTTAACAAGGTTCATTGCAGCCGGAAACGAGCTTGAGTTGCTTTCCGATGACATCTTCCCTGACGTTGACCCAAGAGAAAATGCGGATGATGAGGATGCTAAAGGCAACCAATTCGGAGGATTAGAGACCCTCGATTTACATGGAAATGTCTTGATCGCTCTACCTCCTGGTCTGCGGAGACTCGAGCTACTGACAACTTTGAATCTTGTAAGTAGTGCATGCACTTCTGGGATAGATATATTTGCTGACCCGTGCAGTCCAACAACAAGCTTGGCAATGAATGCTTTCAGGTCATATCTCAGATACCGTCCTTGCGAGATCTGAAGATTGCGAACAACGGATTGACTGGTCCTCTGGATCCAAGCATAACCTCCCTCACAAACTTGGAGGTTCTAGATATGCAAAGCAACTCACTAACCTCCTTACCCGAAGGTTTGGCTGACCTAGTACGATTGCGGGTCCTAAACCTTACGGAAAACAAATTCAAATCACTTCCATTCGAGAAGTTGCGCCACCTGCCATTGATCGAACTTTTGGCCGCCAAGAACCAGCTTACTGGCACCTTGATATATGCGGAGGTAGATGAACTTCGTCATCTGCAAATTCTGGATGTCACTGCCAACGCTCTCACCAATCTTGATGTCTCGGGTACACTGAGGCTTCCAGCCCTCCACCAATTGAGTTGTTCTGCAAATCGATTGACCGAGCTTCCGGATTTGGAATCATGGGTGTCACTCCTTACCCTCGCTGCAGAGGATAACAATATGGGATCCATACCCGATGGCTTCATCAAACTTCCCAAGATCAAGAATGTCAACTTTAGTGGCAACAATCTCAAGACTCTGGACGACAGAATAGGTGGAATGGAGAGTCTGGATATTTTCCGAGTAAGCGGCAATCCACTCAGGGAGAAGAAATTCTCGGGTATGACGACCGAGGACTTGAAGCGAACTTTGAAGGCAAGAATGGAACCGGAAGAACCAGAGAGGGATACAGATGGCGATGGAGACTTCTATTCCGCTTCTGGAACGCCACCCATGTCACCTCGTCCCGGTTCATCGGATTGGCCAGTAAAAGCTGGGGGTGTTCTGGACCGATCGAATACTCAGTCTCATTCCCTGAACCCAGTAGCTGCTGCTGACATCGCCTCGGCAAACTCTATTTTCATTCTCGAATTACACCACAACATTTTCAAGGAGATTCCAGCCTCGATTGCCTTTTTTGCAGCAACTCTGACGACTCTGACTATCAACCATAACGAGCTGACAAGCGATACTTTCTTGAAAGATGACCTGGAACTACCAGCACTAAAAGAGCTGAATCTCAGCTCCAACACTTTCAACTCCCTCCAGCCACTCATCCAGCGCCTCAAAGCGCCTCTACTATCAAGACTCGACATTAGTTTCAACCGACTGACCTCTCTCCCGCCACTCAAACCACACTTCCCCAACCTGGTCACTCTCCTCGCTTCCCACAACACCATCAGAGAACTATCACCAGAGGCAGTGAAAGGTCTCCGTGTTCTCGACTGTAGCAGCAATGATATCAACAGTCTCAATGCACGCATCGGTTTGCTCGGCGGCCCAGGTGGATTGCAAACCCTGGACGTCAGTGGAAACCGGTTCCGAGTACCGAAATACACCATCCTGGAGAAGGGGACAGAAGCTACGCTCGCGTGGTTGAGAGACAGGATTCCTGTTGGAGAAGCCAACTTCGGGGATGTGGATTAGTGTAGCTGAGTACTACGGATATTTTCTTGTAGGTACTTTTTGAGTTGGGTTTCTTCTTCTGTATATTACGTTCGCCTCGCCTCGCCTCGCCTCGCTTTGCTGGTAGGGAGTTTGGGTACCTCGTGCATGTTCTTGTTGTCGTTGTTGTTGCCGCTTAGCGAGATGGATGGGTGGACGATGGATGGAGTCAAGTCAAGTCGAGTCGAGTTGCTGATTCTACTGCTTTTCTGTGATTTCTGTTTTTGTTTGTTTTTGGCAAGCAAGCAGGGGGGGAGGACGAGGACCCTTACTTTTCTATAGTTCATGCACCAGGCCTTCGTGCCTGTTAGGGTACGGTAGATAGATTACTTGTAATGCCAATATTGTTTAATGATCTGACCTGATCTGGCCTGACTTGACTCGATCACTGTGATTATACTCAAACGAAACGCAGAACTGCATACACTACCTGCCTATCATCCACATCCAAGGTTTTCGATCTGTAGACTAACACTAACGCTGTTAAGACAAACAATGTTGGATCTGTCACTTCTGTAATTTAACATGATATAATAATATCTTACAGTGAAGTCTCTCTCTCTCCCATGCGTATTAAAATGCCGTTAAAAATATGCAATCATGAATTAACCAAAAGCAAACCAAATCAATGCTTCTAACCACCCCAAGCCCTTTTTGTCGTAAAGTTAAAAATCATATAGAGGTATCATACCAAAGCAAGGCAACCATTCGATAATAAACCTGCTTTCTCTACCATCTTCCTCTCAACTCTTCCTCCGTCTTTCCCTTAATCAAACCGCCGAATTCAAGACCTCCCCTTCTTCTCCTCCTCAACACTATCACCCAAGCCCTCCCCCCTCAGA
>JAFJYG010000727.1:0-27914 GCA_017366145.1 Cadophora sp. M221
GGGTGGGTGGATAACAGAGTAGAGTGAGTGCACTGTGTAAAGTAGAGGTCAGGTCGGTCGGTGGATATCGTGGGTTTTGCTGGGCTGGTGTGTGTTGGTGTTGGTGGGGTGGTGTTACTGGTGGTGTTGTTATCCTCTGCTCACCCACCTATCTACAACACCTGAGGTAGCTAAGGCTGGTGGGTTTAAGCATGGCCTAAAGTGGAAGGTGTAGCGACGAAGAGGGGTTCTTCTCGTTGCTTGTAATCTTGACGATGGAATATCAAAGGCTTGTTGTAATTTATGAATCAAGTCAAAGTTCAAGGTTCATAGGCAGGAGAGGTATAAATTGGTAATTTTATTGGTAATTTAATTTGGTTCAAGGCTCGTCGGTTTGTTGGTATGTCACTTGAAGAAGGAAGGAAGGCTGGCGTTCTGACTGGTGGTACAACTTCTTCTGAAGGATTGTGTAATATATTGAGATATATTGGACAAAAGGTTGAAGCTTGTTAAAAAAAAATACTCCGTGATCGATCAGGAGCTACCTGCTAGCTCTTCAGCTGCCTTCGAGTACCTACCCCACTTGGAAGTACTCCGTACAGGTACAGGACTCTGCAGTACCATCTACAAGCACGATTACTTATTGTCCGGTAAAGGAATTGTACTATCAATCCCACCTACCTTGTCGTAAGTACCCCATCTACCCAGGCAGTACAGTACAATAATCGACCCTCCATACTACTTTACTACACTCCAGCCCCGACCTAGTCTCACCAGCTTCTTTCTACCACTGTATGTATCAACGATGTCCTTGTCCCTCGACATCGATCATATGAGGCGAGCAAAATTGCGAGTGACGCTTTGGAAGAGGCTACATAATCCGAGCGAATGGGAACATCCCAGTCGTCATTAAAGTTCAAGAGGCGTTTGAGTTGCAGCGGAGCCATGTGACCACCCTGCACGACTTGAAGAGGCGCTGACCCAGGAGAGTCGAGGGGCTTGGAGCCGTGATGCCATTCGCTTGTCTCCTCTTCCTCAGCTCAGCTCTCCTCCTTCGTGCCCTCAACAGCCAGCCCTCGCTCAAACTTTCGACGTCGCGCTCTCTCTGGCTCCTTCTACTATACTGCTCGACACTATTATTCCAGCCTTCTTGCATTTGCGTTTGCGCCGAAGATTTGATATGCCTCTGTCCATGCCTCCAACCCCTTATTACTGGTCTACTGGCATGACCGGCATTGATTGATACAGCGACACCCCCAATATCTGTAAGAATCACCCTCTCTCTCCTCAACCCATGCTCTGCCATGCCTATCCCTCCCTCCCCCTGACATCATCGCCAGGCCTTGCAGTCTCACGACAAGAGATCAACGACCGCCTTTCCCGTTGTCGCCTCCGCCGCTTTTCTCCACAAGGCAGCCCGTTGCACGATCAGCACTTATTTTACTCCTTTGCCTCACAGCAAAATCTTATGAGCCAATCTCTGACGCTGGTCTGGGTGCTGCCACTCTTAATCACGCCCATCCCCTCAGCATCCTGACAAGCAGGAAGCCGACGAGTCGACGACAAACCCACCGTCTCTCCGTCTGTCGTCAACCGATGATCAGGAGGAATTCTCTGCCAACAGAATTCCTTAATTTCTCCGAGTCGGATCCCTACAGTGACCTATGAGGGTCCAACATCTCTATGCTAGGCAGGATCGCTTCATTTACATCCGTTAGAGCCCGAGCGACAATGGCATTCTTCCTGGCGCCATGCCTGAAGGCTAAATCCAATTGTTCGTGGCTTACAGCTGAGATGCCCTCAATTTATTCCAAAAAAAAAAATATCACTCTCCCGCAACCCCATCGACAGGACAAGACTGCTGGAAGGATTTCATTCCCGTCAAGGCTGCTGGTAGAAGGCTCTACCTTTTTCTCTGGGGCCGTGTAAGAAATGATGTCGTTCTTATGCGAAGTGATGAAGATCTACGTGATGATCAGCCCTTCTACATTGCTCAGGGATTTTCGTCAGGACTCGGACATCCTGCCACCCAACCTAACTTCCAACCTTGCAAAATCCGGTACTGGAGCCTTGACCAGATCTTCCGGATGCAGGTTCAAAGGGCAAAACACCTTTCAAAACGAGTTGTCAGTTCCAACGACTTGCCGCATTCGTTCAAAGCTTGACAACTCGAAACACTTCGCGGCTCATCCCACCAGATCTCATCTTGGGTGAACATCAAAGAAGAGCGTTGTGTGCGCATCTTATAGGCGGTGAAGCGATCGGCTCATATCAGACTATGTTTCGATGTTTCGTCCGGGTTTTGTGGTCAGGATCCCGAAATTCTCCATCGCTCGGCATCGTCATCCCGGAGTACCTTTGCTACAGGGAGCCGTGTCTCCTTTCCCTAGGGAAGGTTTCTACCCGAAAGAGTCTGTTTTGTTTCTTTGCTATTACCCCTCACAACCGTGTGGGATCAGAGTTCAGAGAAGAGAGAGTCGGTCAGAGAGAGATAAGCATTTAGTTATGCACCGCTTTCGACGAATCAGTTTGCAAGCTTCGGTGGGACATTTTCCGGAGAATCCTCAGATTTCAAGTGGATCCGCCGAGAAATACTTCCGAACCTGAATCATATGTTGTAATGATAAGAAATTTATGGGTTCGCTATTGTTAGTACTGTCCCTGCATGCGCGGCTGCTGCACTTTGGGTTTGTGTGCTCTTGCGTCTTTCAAAATATTTTGTCTCACCAGGTATCAAATTACGCGCGCCTTCGGAATTCTTTCCTCAAGCCTTTCTCCATAGAAGTATCATCATGCTGCCCAGTTGTGAGTGGAACTGCGGCCGCTTTCAAGCAGGAATCTGACTGGTCCTCAATCACTAAATGGAGGTATGCTCCGGTCTTGGGAACACGAAAGTGGAGGGCCGAGTACAACATCTCTCCAATCAACAACTTTGCTTCGGATCTACGTATTTTCATTATTGAAAGCTCGAAGGAACACGCGGTGGGGAATCAATAAGTCTTGTGCATGTAGGCATGCGGTTCAGCGTGCAGCATGCAGCCACACAGCAGTGGTTGTTATGGATCTTGCTCGCCAACTAACGCCTGACGGAAAGGCTGGTGGAATGGGGGTTTACAGTGACTTACTCTCTCAATTTGGATTACAACATACTCACCGGCTTAGGCTCCGGCTTAAGCACGCTGTAAATAGTTCATGAGAGACAGTAGCGCTGCCCCATCTGGTGGGCAAGGCTTCATTGCTGACCCAGACTTCACACCAGCGAATGTTGGCGTGTAACTCTTCCTGCACCTCTTTCGATCCGTTGGGTTAGATCTCCTGTACCAGCTGTAGAAGTGCCGGCAGATGAATCGATGATGGGACGTAGTTGGCCGTGGCTATGAATAGTTGACGCGGTTGAAAGCGAGTCGTATTACCAACGTTTCCCGTTAGGAAATCTCGGTTGCGAAGCGAGGATTGTCGATGTCTGATGGCGGCGTGTTGATATCTTGCATCTTGTGAATCTAAGGGCTGCGCCACTTCTTTCCGTATCTGTCCCGTAAGTATTTACTGAATATTCCCTAGGACGGAGCGTGCTCTATTTCCCAACCTTGTCGATTCTGTACCTATCCAGAGGTCCTGTCAGAAGGTGCCAGACGAATCGGGGCTTTTATCTAGCCACATCTATGCCTATCTACATATCTAGTGGACGAATGATAGTCCTAACTAACCATATCCCTTCTACTAACAGGTTGCATCGTGACCTAAGCGTAGCTTTGTTTCCTGGGAATGTCCAGCGTCGACAACGCAGACATTAACGAAAGCCAGGGGGCTCATCTTCTGCGGAGAGACGAGAGACGAGCGACGACATGGCATTCACTCCCACGTGAGCGTGCGACATTTACGTGTACAGCTAGGCTTAACAGGGACTAGCTCACTAATGTCGCGCCTCCATTAGGGCGCGCTCTCTTTCCTGTAATCGTAGTACTATAGAGAATACAACCAACAACCCAAACCTCTGCTTTTGCGCGCACCCCTGAAATACCAACAGACTTTCGACTTGAATCTCAGGCTTCATGCCCAGTGCTGTAATGCACAAAACTCGCCACAAGTATCACAGTCTCACGAAGCATCAGCAAAGGCACTACTTCTACTACTCTGCCATAGGAACCCTCCTCTCGCCAATCATCTACCTTGTTGCATCGCTATTGCGTTTGTCGCACTCCTCGTCACCCATTGCACCGGAGCCTGGCTTTGCTTCCCGATGCTCCAGATTTCCTGCAGACTGTGATACCACTGCTCCATTCATATTCGACAGTCTCTACTCGCTTGCCAAACAATGGCCGAGCACATACGGCCCCAACGGGCACTCCATCGTGCCTGTGAAGTATTCCCGCAACATGCCGCTGTACCATGCAAAACAGTGGGAGGGGGATTTGAAAAAGCCTACATGGTTTGCATTTGATGCGTGAGTATTCTTGGTCTAGCAGACATACTACCCGAATGTAGACTCATTCTGGCAGGGAGATGTCCATTAGAATATATGGTAGGAGGGGACGACATTCTTACACACCTTTAGGTATCGGGAATATCTTTGTCACAGAATATGCCTGGGACTGGATCAGATCAGCAGCTTGGTATTATAGAAGCTTCGGTAACAGCGCTGGAACTCATAGAGAGACTCGTGTGAAAATGGATCTTTTGTGGGATGATCACATATTATGACTTCGAAGCTTGTCGGGAAAACATACTGGTGGAGTCAGGGGGAACGAGCATTATCAGAACGGCCGGGAACTACGGCGAGGCCATTGTTTGCTTGATATAAACAGCGATGATTCTGACGTCGTCAAATCCTGGGTCAAGCAGGTTTTGCAGTTGCAACATGAACCCTCTTTCTTTGGAAGGGTTCGAAACATTTTCAAGAAACCATTGAAATGTTCCAACAACAATTGGCAAGCCGTCACTGAGACTATCATGGATTCACATCGGAGCCGTGCAATCGAGGTCGCTGATATTTTCGACCAAAACAAAGCTGGGGCATTGAGCATTGTGGCGACAATGAACAAAATATATCTGCTCAGTCATGCAGTTCTTACACCATACTTTGAGTATCCTGAAGGAGAACCTTTTTCTTTTTCTGCCTCCAAGGAACAGACAATTAGTCGTTGTTCAAACACCTTTACGTCATACCTCAATGCTGATTCAATGAACGACTTTGAAGGTGTGCTGAAAGATTCAATACACATCGTTGTGAGCAAGTTATGTCGCTGGGAGTGGGATTTATTTGAGTGGAGCGAGAACCACACAACGAACATTTTTCGGAACCCAACACGTGCGTCCGACTTTCCAGTTGAGAAAGCTAAGACTTCCCAGATAAACAAGTACAGGGAGGAGACAGACCATATTCTGAAATGGTTAGGATGGTCTAATTGGACAGATTGCCCTACAAAGTGTGCGATTGGGGTATGTTTTCGCACTAGATTTGATAATTCGTATTAATACCTTGTAGGAAATCTGCTATATTCCTATGTGGCCCGTCATATACTCAAATGGGACTCGACAAGGCAGCATCTACGCTGGGAGTAAGCTGAAAAAGGAACAAGAGGAGTACTATTGGTCCCCGAAATGCTCGAGTCGAGAGATGCATCAAAAAGCTGGCGGACCGGGTAGAGATCCTGAGAACCAAATGCCAGATCCAGCTAGCAAATCCGAGAATAGACCCTGATCATTGAATGCACACATTAGCGCGAAATACGATATTAAAGATATCTTAATGCGAAGAACTGAGAACCTACGAGCAAACTCATCATATCTTGCTATGTTCCTGTCTAGACTCCTTCTTCCCTCTTTACTCCACCTCCCGCTCAACAACTAATAACCAACACAGTAGCTTGCGAACAAATTAAAAAGAACGGCCTGGGGAAGAGAATATGAATGTTGATGCGGTCGTGGTAAGAATCATTCTCATCTCACACATTCACCATACTCTCAACTATCTCTAAACACACCAATCAACACCTCGCAACGCCTCTCAATCCAACTCAAACCTAAACCTCTCCCTCAACCCCTCCCAACACTAATAAAACAATACCAAACTCATAAACCCAAAAACACCAAACCCCCTACCCCAGAACAACACTCTCCAGCAACCTGCCCGTAAAAAGAGGGAACCACGCCACCAACCACACTCCGGAACAGACTCTCCGCCGCAATGGCACTAGCAGCATACCTTTCAAACGCATCGATGTAATGACTCTGCACCGCGTTGGAGATGGCCACCTATCCGATCCCATAAAAGAATGTCGCTGTTATAAGGTAGGAACCATGAAATGCACGTGGTATTCCGCCGTCCACGCGAATGTGAATAACGACACGGGGATCAGTATGGAGCATACATTTGTCAGCGGGAGACAGAACTCGGGTTTGGGCGTGTTGTTGTGTTTCTTCGTGAGGGTATTGTATAATGTCCCTATACGCGGCACGAGGAACCACAAGGAAGCCAGGAATCCCGGCCCGGGCCTGAGATATATGAGGCCAACTTGGAGGGTGGTGAAGTTGTATAAGTCACCGTTGATGGTTTGGGGTTGCGTGTACATGCTGTATATTATGGCGAAGAGGAGGGCTTGGTAGAGCGCCATTGTTATGACGATTGGTTGCGTGAAGAGGATTAGGAGGGGTCGTTTTATGGATTGGTTAGTTTTTTGGGGAGGGGGCGGAGGTCTTCGTTGGTGTAGGTCTAGAGGGTGTGGGTTCTTGCTTCGAGGGATTTATTGCGGTGGGTGAGGGTTGCTGGGACGTACTGGATTGGTTGAAGTTGAATCTAGGATGTGGATTTGATGGTCTTGGAACTTGGATAGCGGATGCTGGAGGGGACGTTGTAGGTGAGATTGCTGGTTTGTACGTACTGTCTCGCGGAGGAAGAAGAATGCTGATAACACAGCAACTGAGCAGATCACCAATAGGATCCAGAAGAGTTAGGGCCAGGCGAGGTTATCGAGGATTATCGCTCCGAGGAGAGGACCGATTGTTGGTCCCAGTAGGGGACCAAGGAGGTACCATCCGAATATACCAGCTCTCTCGCTGGGAGCGTATATGTCACTTATTGTACCACAGCCATTGGCGATACCGATGCTTATATTTCGGATCAATATTGTATACTCTCAACAGTGTGCATCTTGGGGATGAGATGTGTACGAACTTCCGACGAACCCAGCAATGGTCCGCATTGTAATAAGAACCGGCAAACTGTTCGCCAACGCAGTAGGTATCTGCCAACAAAGTAAAGATACTAAAGAAAACCAGATACAACGGTTTCCTCCCGAACGTCTCAGACAGCGGCGCCAGCATCAACGGGCCAACACCGAGCATTACTACGAAGTCGGTCTGGCACTCTATCACCCCGTCCGTGGTCGTGTGGAGAGATTCAGCTATCTACTCGATACCTGGTGCGAACATTGAGCTGGAAAGAGGACTTAGGACCGGATATCTTGTTAGAAGGAAGGTGATGGAGGGGGAGAGGGGTGGTGGAGGCAAGACACTGGACATGGATGCTATCACGGTGATATTAGCGAGTTTCTTCCGTTCTGACTAGTTCCGCGGGTTGGCTTCGTCTTCTTTGCTGAATTCTAATAGCTGGTTGGAGATGCAAGTATTTGTGGATGTAGGCGATGGGAACTGTACATACTTGTCTCTCTTCGTGAGAATTGTAAGAAGGGCTGCTATGTGAGAGGAGTGGCGCTCGCTCGTTGTTGTGGTTATGAGACATTTTTGTTACTTATCATGATATGTTTCTTGATAATTTTATGGATTTTCTGAGAAACAGAAAGATATGCTTGTATTGAAGATGAGACTATGGCTTGCTGTTTGCTGGTATCCTGGAAGGAGACCAGAATCAATGACGATGCCACTAAAACCTCACGAGCCGCCAGTGCATCTGCAGGACCTAAATTTAGCTGCTAAGATCCCGGGCCGTTATATTACTACCACCTCATATCAGAACTTCGTCATTGCATTTTGAATTGTGATCGAATGATAACACTTGCTTGAAAGTTGTGCACTCAAGCAATGGGAGCAGGTCTGAAGCCATATTGCCGAAGAGAAGCCGAAAAATTCGCCACACACGTGCTGGCGTGCCACCTCGACGCGACCTCCAAGTTTCTTCCAGGCAAGCAACATTTCGTGACAACCACTTCACACTTCACTTCGCCCTCACCAAATCATGATCCTGAGATAGCTTCTACTCCCGGCAAAGTCCACCTCACGGACAATCCGGCAAGATGGGTAGCCGTCTAGAGAAGAACTCCGAATCCGTTCGGAAACGGATCGAAGCGCACACCTTCGAAGACGAGGAAGGCGAGGAATACAAAGGCTCGAACTTCGGGGGCTTCTCAGACTACTTCCGCCGCAAGAAGATCAAGCTGCAGAATCTCGACGCAGAACTGCGATCAGAGTCGGCGGACAAACCTAAGATCTTTCGCGGTATCGTGGCCCACGTGAATGGGTACACGCAGCCCTCGCTCAATGATCTCCATCATCTGATTGTTGCTCATGGAGGGGGCTTCATGCAGTATCTCGATGGCAAGACGACTGTCACGCATATTATTGCGGCGAATTTGACGCCGAAGAAGGCTGTTGAATTTCGGAAGTATCGTATAGTCAAGCCCGCGTGGATTGTGGACAGTGTGGCAGCGGGGAAGCTGCTCCCATGGGATGCGTATAGAGTTGTCGATGAGGGTGTAGGGCAGCGACTTCTGGGCTTCAACGATGGGAAGATGGTCAGTCAGACCAACACGCAGCAGCGTGGGTATCGGGACCAGACGAGCACGAGTTGGTACACTAGCCAGGTCCAGTCAGTGGTTAACGATATCGATAGTGAGGATGGTGCTCAATTTCCGAGTACCCGAAATGTTACGCTCAATGGGACGGGTGTGTTCATGGGGGATTTAACTCCACGGCATCAACCTACGGAACAAAAGGTCCCAGCGAAAGCTAAGAGAGTACTAGAGAACCCGGAGTCGTCTGGTGACTTTGACGTCTCGTCGTCGCTGGAGGATGCTTTGAACAGCGCTGCAATAGGAGTTGCAACTCGGAGGGCTAGTCCACTCAAGACGGAGCAGCAAGCGCCTGTTAATAAGGACCGTCCCGAAACCCAGATATCACCAAATGTCAACAGGCATGCAGTCCCAGAAATCGACATCCCAGAATTGGCGACCCCATCAAAATCCAGTGGAATTTCCAATCCTATGAAACTGCCACTTGACATCGAGAACCCCTCGCCTTCCAAGAAAGCCAAAGTCATGACAGCCGAAGAGCACAACGCCATATTACTAGCCGATCCCAACATCAGAAAGTCATCAACCGCAAACCCTGATTTCCTCAAGCAGTTCTACTCGGAATCTCGCCTCCATCATTTGTCTACCTGGAAAGCCGACTTGAAATCCCGCTTCCAACAGATGGCATCTGAGAAATCAGCATCTCAAAAGGTGCAAGTGAAGAGGAAGCCGGGAGCTAGACGATATGTCATGCACGTTGACTTTGACAGCTTCTTTTGCGCAGTCTCTCTCAAGAATGCCCCGGAATATGTCGATAAACCTTCAGTTGTTGCTCATGGAAGTGGGACCGGCAGTGAGATTGCGAGCTGTAATTATCCCGCTCGAAGCTTTGGGGTGAAGAACGGGATGTGGATGAAGAAGGCATTGGAATTGTGCCCAAATATTAAAGTACTACCTTACGACTTTCCAGCATACGACGAGGCCAGTAGAGGTTTCTACGACGCTATCTTGGATGTTGGAGGAATTGTGCAAAGTGTGAGTGTGGATGAAGCGCTGGTTGATATATCCAGTCTCTGCTTGCCTGCAGGAGGCACCGATGGACTTGGGGTTCACGAGGGTAGCATCTGGAGAGAGCAAGAGAAAGCAGACCAGATCGCGGATGGTCTTCGAAGGCAAATCAAAGAAAAGACAGGGTGTGCTGTGTCTGTAGGAATTGGGGCAAATATTCTCCTTGCGAAAGTTGCACTTCGCAAAGCCAAGCCAGCAGGCCAGCATCAGATCAAACCTGACGAGGTCTTGGACTTCATCGGCGAGCTCACTGTCCAAACTTTACCTGGAGTCGCATATAGCATTGGAGGGAAGCTTGAGGAAATGGGAGTGAAGTTTGTTAAGGACGTTCGAAAACTGAACAAAGATCGTCTCATGACTGTACTGGGCCCCAAGACTGGGGAGAAGATATGGGACTATTCTCGAGGTATCGATCGGGCAGAAGTTGGGGAGCAAGTTGTTCGAAAATCGGTTTCTGCTGAGGTCAATTGGGGTATAAGGTTCATCTCTCAACCAGAAGCCGAAGAGTTCGTACAAAACCTCTGTATTGAGCTTCAGCGTCGTCTCGTCGATCAGGGAGTCAAGGGACGTCAGTTGACAATGAAGATCATGAGAAAGTCGGCTGATGCTCCATTGGATCCACCCAAGCATCTAGGTCATGGGAAATGCGACACATTTAACAAGAGTATCGTTCTGGGAGTTGCAACAAACAATGCTGAAGTTATTGGACGGGAAGCGGTCTCTGTCCTACGAAGTTATGGCTTCTCCCCGGGCGAACTGAGAGGTCTTGGTGTTCAGATGACGAAACTGGAACTTATGAGGGCTTCTAATGCAAGTATGCTAGATGGTAGTCAGAGAAGGATCAATTGGGGTGCAGCACCACCAAGGCTGGGAAAGCAAGTTACTGAAGATCCAATCGATGACCCACAGACCCCAACCAAACCAAAGAATACGCCCATGGGCCGTGACAAGTCCAGCTTCAAGTCACCCTTGGATCGCATCGTCGAAGCAGTCACCCCTACGAGGCCAAAGCCAGCAACTGCTGGCTTGCACTTCGGCAAGGATGTGGTTGACGACATTGAAAGTCCCGAGAAAACAAAAGACACTCCTGCTGTTCACCCTGCAGCTGCTATTGCTAGAGCTAATGCTGCGGATCATAGTGCTAAGAAGGTGCTGAATGTCATGGGCACTCAGTTCATCATTCCTAGCCAGATTGATCCCCAAGTTCTGGCCGCCCTTCCCCAAGACATCAGGTCGAAGCTCATGGCGCAAAACAAAAGCAACCCTGCGTCAAGAGCTCAGTCTCCATTTATCAGGTCAAGGTCTAATAGTCTGGCTCCAGAAGAGCCGCAACGTTTGCCTTCTCAGTTGGATCCAGAAGTGTTCGAAGCGCTGCCGGATGATATGAAAGCAGAAGTGCTTGCATCTTACGGAGGCCATGCACTTCCAGCTCAACAGGGTCTTCTTCCACAATCCCCTCGCAAAGGTCTCCACATTGTTCCTCCCAAGAAGACTACTCCAACCAAGAAACGAGGCAGAGGACGTCCGCCAGGTGCTCGTGCAAAAATCAAGCAGGATCCACATTCCAATCTGACTCAATCGAATTTTGTTGCCAATAACGCGAGCAACTTTCGAGACCAAGGAGGCGAGTCGGATGGATACAAATCCGAAACTCTGGACCCCGAGTTTCTCGCTGCCTTACCGGAAGACATGCGTCAGGAGATTGTAAACGAGCATAGACGCAAACGACTTGCTAAGAAAGGTGGTTTGATGACTACAGCAGCTCTGAAGGAACGACCACCTCCTGACCTACCTCCTCTCGGTCAACAAAAGATTCGGCTCCCTCCTCGAGAGCCTCGACCAACATTCACAACACAAGAACTGAGTACA
This sequence comes from Cadophora sp. M221, assembly GCA_017366145.1. Taxonomy (NCBI): domain Eukaryota; kingdom Fungi; phylum Ascomycota; class Leotiomycetes; order Helotiales; family Ploettnerulaceae; genus Cadophora; species Cadophora sp. M221. The sequence continues at coordinate 11,664 of JAFJYG010000727.1, forward strand.
CTACCTCAATTACGAGACACCCTCAGCGCGTGGTACAAAGAATTCGCAGATGATGGGCCACATCCCGATGATGTTGCTGCTATGGAGAGGTATTTGCGAAGGGTGGTGCTTGACGAGCGAGACATGAGCAAAGTAGCTGGAGTAGTGAAGTGGCTCGAATGGCTCATTGACGAATCTGATGAAGATAATGAAGGCACGAAGATATGGAGTGATGTCTTCCACGGCATCAAAGAGAAGGTCCAACTAGCAGTCAAGGAACGCGGACTCGGGAAGTTAGAATTATAGCATTAGTAGCTGAACAGCTGCTCTCATCTAAGTCTGTTTGTCTTTGCCCAATGAAAGCAGCAGCAGCAGCAGCAACAGCAATCCAAGCCCATCCTTTGCTTGTCCATACCATCTATCTCTTCTGTGCAAGAACGCCTATTCTCACTCGGTCTATCTCTCTAATTTCAAAGCAAGCAAGCAAGCAATAAAAAGGTACCCCATAATACCATAGAAAACACCGATTTTAAACATTTCCAACCGCTGAAGAACAAGAACAGAAAAAACAAAAAAATAAGGCCGATCGATGGACACTTGGAACTCCTAAACTACCGTTGCTTGCCTGCCAGCCCATATATATCTTAATTCAAGCAAGCTTTCGCTCTGCTCTACTCCTCCAGTCGTATACGTACGTGCTCCAGCATATCTCGCAATCGATGTCGAGTTCAATCCAGCACAAAATCCAACAGAGTAGAATATACACCTCGTCATCCCTCTCCCACTCTCTTCTCACACAGCCAAACCGCCACCTCGTCTCCTCGCGTCGGAATTATAAATTACCCACTCCTCTCCCATCCCAAGAATTCAGCACCCCCTCTAAGCCAAACACAACAAAACACCCATCGCGATCCCCAGCGCCAGAATGCTGCCCACAGGCGCCGTACGCACGACCTTCCCGGCAGCGCCCTTCTTCGAGTCCTTCACGGTGTAGACGCTCAACCTGAGCGAGCCGCCACATATCTGTGTCGTGTTGCCTATACATGCCAGGTCGCAGGCGCTGTCGTCGAGTTTCTGTGCGATCGAGGAGAGGAAGTGTGAACACCAGCATTCCCTGGGAGGTGGATTGTTAGTATGGAGTATTGACTATGGAGTACGGTATAAAGAATTCAATTGTAAATAGTTCCAATCCAATCGTGAAAGGAATATAAAATAAAATGGTAGGTAGGAATCAAGCAATGAAAGAATGAGAGGAGAGGAGAGGAACATACTTCGTATACTCCAACCCAGCAAACTCATAGCCGTCCGCACTACAGAAATCCAAACAGCTCCCGACAGTCATGGTCTCGACACTCTCCGTCTTGCCGCCGTTCAGCGCCCGCAGGCCGTTCGTGCCATTGTTCAGCGTCGTCTCCGAGTAGCAGCCCGCGTACTCGTACTTGCTGTTTCCCGGGGAGATCTTCGCGTCCACTGAGGTTTCGGGCGTGATTGTTATGTTGGTCGTTTGTGCGTGTGTGAGGCATGGGGTGAGGAGGAGGAGGTATGTGAGGAGGGTGCGGAGGGAGGGGGTAGTGGATTGGGAGAGCATTGTTGTTGTGTTGAGCTTCGTTAAGCTGGGTTTGTTGTCTTTGGTTCAGTGAGTGAGTGTTGATTGACGACGATCGATTGATTGATCGAAGCTGTAGAGTGGGGGGATCGTTTAATTCTGTACCGTAGTACCGTATGCTCCGTACTTTACTGTACTCCGGAATGTTCAAGATGATCGATGCGATGCGATACGATGCGGGTGTGGAAAGTCTCTTCGATGGAGAATGTTCTAGTGTTCTAGGTTTGCTTGGGGCGCGATAGGGACTGAACTTTTGGTGTGGTCGCTGTGGTGTGGGTGATTGGAACTGGGGGAGCTCAGCGGGAGATCTGCGCCACGCAGAACACGACGAAAAGGGGATTTCGCGTGGCTTAGCGGCGGGATACAGCAGACGAGGAGAGGGATTGGGATTCTCCAAGAATTCTTCCAGCTGCTGTCCTCTTTACGTTGATATGATTTTGATTGTCTTTTATTTCAAAATGCGTTTTGGAAGTCCTGAAGTAGGTATTAATGGATTGTTTGCAGCCTAGAGCTATGTTTGCTTCAACCTCCAACATCCAGCCTTGGTAACCTTGAAAAACAATCACGCACGTACGCACGTTTACTTATTGACGAGCTGCAGCAAGCCATCTGCAGTATCTCACAGGGATGCATCTCACTGACAGCGTCTGACTGGCCATCCTGAACTGACCGGGCAGTCGAGCCGAGAAGGGCTCATCTCATCTGGCAGCATGAAAGAAGCATGAGATATCGATTGGACAGTGGGTAGTGGCACAGCATAGCGAACGCCACGCTATTTCCTCTTTCCCTATTGCGGTGCCGTGCTGCCTATTTGGAGTGTGTGCTGTGTGATGAGGCTGCAGCTTTGCTTTGTTTGCGTGAGATCAGATCAAATCCTACTGTGATGAGATGAGAAGGCTAAGAGGAGATAAGGTATGTGACTGTGCTGCTTATTGGGATTGATGTAGGTTGGTAAACTGGTAGGGAAGGCGAGATAAGAATGCCAGATAGTTGATGTATGCAGTGCTGTCTTCAGTGACATGCATGAAGAGATGCATGTCTTATCATTTGTCCGATGGCTTGTTGGTTTGGTGTTACTTTGAGTGAGGGCTTAGCGATGTTGAGCTCCTGTACCTGAATAGCTAGTACAGGCCAAGCGAGACATCTCCTTAACTTCGTGGCCACTGTGCCCCTGAAATGCTCTTTGCTTATGAGGAAGGTGTGCTGCAAACCACCGAGGTGTGAGATTTTAGAGATCCTGCTTCAAACCCAATTCATTTGGGGGTAGAAATGAGGGGATGTCAGGGGTACAATTGGAGAAGACAAATACGCTTTAATGCACTGTCGGATAGCTGGTTTATTTTCTTAGTTTAGGAACGCAATATTATGTCTCCGATGATGAAAATCAGTACGTTATATCGCCTTCTGCTTGGAATTAAATACTCTGAAAACCTTACGTGAAAGCCCCAAGCTGTCTCGCTTCGTGCTTCTCTTCTCAAAAAAGAATTATATGAACATCGTAGATGAAGTACCTGTCTCACAAATAGACTAATATTAGGTAGTCAAGATGATATTCTAAGAGATAAAGAATAAAATAGATAGTAATTTTTTATACTCGCTTAATCTGCTTCAGATCGGTAGGTACATATTGATGATAATCGTCAATACTTCGCTTGAATTAGGGATCCATTCCCACTCACTCCGTACGCCTAAACTATTTACAAAACTCCGTCCTCCCACAAACTACCCACCTCCAAAAAGAATACGCAAATAGCCCCCTATCCCGCCAAAATCTCCAAAGTCTTAACAAGAACCGACTTCGTCTCAACCAACACCCTCCACACCCAGCGTCCAACCACAGAGTTCTCACCGCCAACTCTAATCCACGCCGTAGTCGTTCCCCAGTGAAGAACAGACGAAGTTGCTCTCTGGGGACTAGAGAGGTGGTATGAGATACTGCGGCAGATTTCTATAATCGGGGCTCTTTGCGCGAGGATGTAGGGGCTGAGTTGCTGTTGACTGTTGGCGGGAGGACTTGACCACATATTTGGGAAATCCGGAGGATCGTGCAGGAAATTTCCATTGCCTGTGAGTGGCGGCTGGAGCGGTGGCGTGGCTGGTGGTGATTCGTAGGGTGTGCATTCAACAGGAGGTGAAGTGAGGAGAGAGAGGATCTGGAGGACGTGAATGAGGGAGATGTTGTATAGCATTGTTGTGATGGCGATGGCTTCGCTTGGGTATTCTAGTGTTGTGGTGAATGGTAAGGGATCTTCTTCCTGATCGGTTTGTTTTTGCTTGAGTTGTCCGTCCGAGAGAGGGGTCTCGGTAGGATGGTGTTTCTCATCACTATCCCATCGTTTCCTCCAAGAGGACAATTGCGCCAGCAACGACAGAGCATCTTGCTTGAGCTTTTCCAGTCCAGCTATCATCGACTCATGAGATATATGAGAGTCACTCAATATCTGATCTCGAGCAGATATCACAACCGTACAATCCGCCAATACATCGAACAACTCCTGCTTCTCCAACTCATCTGACGAGTCAATGTGCGCTCTCAACCTCGTCTTCCATTCAGGCCGTGCCAGAATCGACGGCCTCCTCGATCGCAACGCCGCAAAAATAATCATCTGTCTCAAACTCCTGTACATCTCCGCCGACTCGTACGAAATCGATAAGTTATGGTCTCGTAAGGCGAAGAGCCGTTCCAGTCCAGCCATATGCTTGAGATGATTCCCCGCTCCAGTAGAAACGAATAACTCTAGAATCCCAAGCGTGACAACAGCATAGATGAGATCATCATTGGTGTTATATACCGGGTCTGACAAAGTTTCGTTGAGCCGCTGCAGTACCATACCATATAAAGCGAATCCCATCCGGGTGATCTCAGCTTGGCGATGTTGCGTCCCAAAGAAAATGGCTGCAAAGCTCAAGATAGCCTGGTGTGAGATATGGCCATGATGGATAGTAGCTGGGGCACGAGCTGGCACGATATCGGTATTCTTGATAGTTCGCGTAGTCAATTCGATCGTGCCTCCGCGCCGTAGATGTTTCAAGGCAAAGCAGATGTACACCTCGAATTCGCTGCTGCTGAGTAAAGCCGCTTGAGGAACTTGGATGTGGCTGTAGCTGTGACAACACGAAACATCTGCATCGGAGTCTTTTGAGCTAGCTACCTCCTTCGTGCTCCGTCGAGATTTGATCACTTTCCCCACGATGAACGTGATGGCTTTTTTGGGCCCGTCGCATTCGAGACCGCTTTTCCGACATCGTAAACATGTGGGCTGCTCTTCATCTTGATGGCCGTTAGTTACTTAGTCTGAACGGAATATTGCTCTACGGGAATATGAGTCCGCCCGTCCATCGCCCGATTACACTCAGAGATATAGTACAAGATTCAAGCCCTACCGCATTTAATACGCCTCCTCCGGCACGTCGTACACCCTTTGGATCGTCCACCTACGTTGACCATGGTATTCGTCCGACAAATTTATGCCAGATCAAGGGACTGGCCAATAGGAGGTAAGTTATTGCGCCCGTATGATGAGATATGCCGTGTTGTTGGCTCTCCGGAGCAATCGTCCTTCCGCTGTCAGATGCAGATGCAGTTGTTCGTCGTGAAATCATCAAGCCACAATGGTTGACAGCAGTCAAGAAACTAAACCTCTTGCGGCTCAATGCGCGATGCTATCCCTGCGTCCTCCTTCGCTTAAGCATCTGTTCGGCAGGGATGTTGACGTGAAGATGGAGCTATTCCTCTTGCGGCTCAATACGCGACTAACTCCACGATATGAGGATGATCCAGACTTCAAGAATGAGGGGGATTACAGTGGAGGAACTGACGCTATAACCTTTGCGGCTCTTTGCACGAGTTTCTACGTACGTTTATTTGACTGTTCGTGAGCGAGGGATGCCAGGCAGCAGGATGAAACCGGGATGGATGTCCAATGAAATTTCACGTAATGCGTGGCTACTGTATGCTTACATTTGGGCCGAAGATGGAGATGTAAGTATATATATGATGGTGGACTTCGCAACTACGCTTGCATCTTCATCGACTCTATCGGTTCCGCTTGTACCATCACCTACACCATCCAAACATACTACGTTCAAGAAGCATCCGCTCCCACAACGTAAGATCTCACCTCGGCCCTTCCCTCCTCCTCTCCTAGCAAAACAACACCTCAGTCACCTATAACCACAATGCCTATTACTCAGATCCCAATCGATGGCGGCACCCTCGCCGTGGAAGTCGAAGGCAAAAGCGATGCCCCTTTAATCATCTGCTCACCCGCTATGGGTGATACTCGCGATGCCTATGGCCCCCTCTCTGCCAAACTCGTCTCAGCAGGATACCGAGTCGCATGCCTCGATCTCCGCGGCCACGGCGACAGTACTGCAAACTTCAACCACTACGGCGATGAAGCTATTGCAGATGACTACCTCGCCATCATCGGTGCTCTCGGTGGCAAGCCTGCCATTCTCGCCGGTGCTTCCTTATCCGCGGGAGCGAGTGTCATCGCCGCAGCAAAAAGTCCAGAGTCCGTCGCTGGCTTGGTGCTACTCAGTCCATTTCTTCGGAACGGCGGGAATGCGTTGATGCTTCTGATGTTGCGAGTTGCGCTTTGGTGGCCTTGGGGACCGTTTATCTGGCGCAGTTACGCTGCGACGCTCTGGCCTGGTCTTGGAGACAAGGCGAAAGAGAGAGCGGCGAGCTCGACGGCGTTGCTTCAGCGTCCTGGGAGGTGGTCGGCATTTCATGCGACGGTTGTAGGAGCCAATCACGATGTTGTGAAGCCGTACTTGGGGAAGACCAAGGCTCCAGCGTTGGTGGTCGTTGGAGATAAGGATCCTGACTGGAGCGATCCGCTCAAGGAAGCCGAATGGGTGGCATCGAACTTTACGGATTCGGAAATTGTTCCTGTGCCAGGGGCTGGGCATGCGCCTATGTTTGAGAGCCCGGATGTTGTGGCTGCTGGTTTATTGAAGTTTCTGGAGAGGATACAGTTTGGTGGGCAGAGGGCGTAGAGTGTAGTAATAATTTGTTTTTAGTTGGCTGTTTTGTGGTGAAGTAATGAATACCAAAATGACCATTTGAAGAGCTGTGTGTATTTCCATATAATCAACCGAAGAAGATCATGAAGTTATTCGCTCAATGGCCTTCGACTGGCTGCTGTCGAATAGCTGGTGAGATGTGACAAGTCGAAGCTTTAGAGTGCACTTTTTCCGTTTTGAGACGAGATCTCCAAACGCCCTCCACACTCGCATCCCCAGATCGTTAATGGACATTAATCATTTGTAATTTCTCCTAAGCATCATGGATACCTCATTCATGGGATAACAACAAAGTCGGGACCACGCTCAACAAGCTCAAGAAGAAAACTAGTACTGCCACTGGATCTTTCCATCCATACCCAGTCAATCATAGCAGATATTTTAGCCTCAAATACCGGCGCCGCAGCCGACAGTGTGATGTACTTCCAAACGTTCTTTGGCAAATCCTGGATCTCTAAAGCTACGAGGAGAATTGGGAATCCAACATTCTGTAAGCTTTCTCCTGGCTTGAGCAATGCCGAATACTTTGAAAAGTCAGACATGATACTGTCTGCATGCTCCCTTGCAACGTTATCGAGAGTGCCTATCGGGTGCAGCGTCCGGTGGCAGAATAATAGTGCTGCTGTCCGGTACATAGCAGCTTGCGCCTCCATCTTCAATATCTCTTGGTCCGAAAAGCAGTCCGCTAAGTTGGATGGAGGTTCTGACCTCCACCAGAAGATCTTCTGTCGGATTTTTTCAAGTCCATCGATGTCGACTTCCGAGCCAGCTTCCAACAGGTCCTTCGACTTCTTGCTTACCACACACAGATCGTAAAATGTTGGCAACAAAGTTGTACAGAGTCCCGCCATGCGATCGACAATGGGGGAGTCCCTCGGGATATGCTTTATGATAGGTATTTCTCGCTTTACTAGAGAGTTCAATGTATCCCAGTAGATCGACACGATAATGACAGGGTCCAGCGTTGGGTTCTTCGCAACATCCTCATACCAAGGACAGATAGAAGTGAGAGAGTAGCGTAAGATAGACGTTGAGCCGTTGCAGCTGGTCAGTAGGTCAAACGCTGCTAGAGTTTGGCCGAGTGCCAGGATTGCTAGAGCGTCCCCAATGCCAGAAATCTTTGCAGTTCGCAATTGCTGCAAACTAACCGCACCCCGAGCAACATCGTCTTGGTCCCACGCGGCTTCGTTGTTCCTAGCCCGCTTGACTGTTGTCCACAACACGGCGATGATATCGTGCAAGAGAACTGGTGAGCAGAGGTAAGAGTGCTGGAAAGCAGCACGCATTCCCCAAGCAAAACTCGGACCGAGCATAAACAGGTCATATGTGTCGGTGAAGAGCTTGAGAACTTCAGGCGAGTCTACTTGGAACGGAGATGACAAGGACGTGAGTTGACCGTCGTGAGAAATAGGATATGTTTCCAACCCGTTCTCTCGTAAGTCCACAGCAAGCTCCGCTACTGTGAGAAACTTAGGAGTCCCCCAGTAATTGAAGCTTAAAAGTTGTTGCAACCCCTGTGGCGTGTAGGTTTTGGTGACTTCAAAGGTACTGCTCACTGAAGTCTCAACATCGCATACCTGAACAGATCTTTCTGGACTGGGTTTCTTGGATACTGCGGTAATACTGCTGGATGTGGTTTTAACGTCCAGTGCCTGGACAGAACCTTTTGGACTAGGTCTCTTGAGTACTGCGGCGGCCCTGTTTGATGGACTCTCAACATCCCAAACTTGGACAGAGCCTGCCGGTCCAAGCTTCTTGACTTTTGGAGGGCGTCCTTGACGGACTCGCAAACGCGAAGACGTGCATGCTGACTTGGACAGTTCGCATTCGAGGCATGCCTCCTCGCCGTCTTCAAAATTGCATTTTTGTTTGTATTTGAAACATCTATCACAAGACCTGCGGCCTGGCATTATGTGGGAAGACTGAAATCCGGTATCGAGTGTGGGATGAATCCAAAGTTCCGTTCACAAGGACATACTTTTGAGACCTGTATGGTTATCGCCAGAGATCCGGTTTCGTAGGTAACCAGTAAATCCACTGTCCTGACACGCGGCCTTCAGATGCGACGAAGCTTGTAGCGAGTCGAGATCCGGAGGGCCGTCAGGTTGTCATAACAAAAACGTAAATGACTCCGATTTATCCGCAGATGAAGAGCGGGTGTTGTGATGGAGGTGGATGCAGGTTAGAAAACCTACCTAAACAGAGGTTGAAAGGCGGAGCTAAACTCTCCTGTGCTAGTCTGAATCGAGGACTCTTGGCACGTGTACTGCAACTCGTGGAAAACAGATCTATCATACCTAAGTACATACAAGGGGATGACTCTCTACAGCATTTGAAACCATGTGGCTGGCCTTATAAGTTGGAAAAGTAACAGTACGAGTCTCGGATTTCAAGTCTGGCTTTGGGTGTAGTGAATACTGGGAGTTTCAAAAGCCCCCGTTATGATGAGGTCAACTTCAAATCTCAGCTACGCAATCACAGAGAGATTGTTTCTGATGGATTTGTATGGTAACTATACTAAGATAGTATTAAGTGTTTTGGTGATACTGTGGGGGTGGCAAATGCACTTATATACCCCATATACCCTAATTAAACTCCTTTCCATGCATGACATTGTCAATGTCAACTCTCTGGGTTCCTGCTAAGGTTCCGGCCATGTGAGTGTCTTGCATTTCGATTGCCTCGAAACCCAATCTGCGATCCTCGTCTTGTTCCAGCTACTTTGCCGCCTTCCTTCCCCATCCTGAGCTTCGTGCCTCTCACCAAATACGATTTCCCCACCTTTTCCTAGCACACAAGTGTCTCCTTTGTACAAACTTTGCATGCAATCAGATTGTTCTCCACAAGCCCTCTTGCAGTCTTCTGCAGAAGCGATGTTGTGAACAGTAATTCCCTCGGATCTGTTATCCCATTCCTCAAGATCATGGTCCGGAATCATGTCGAAGACCCAGTCCCTAAACAGTTCCGAATACAGTAATGGAGCCTATGCGGTCTGTGTTATTATGATATCCCAGGAGTTTCATGGTAATGACGTACATTTTGGTCAGATCTTTTCTCCTCAAATGCCTTCAGCTGCTCCGACTCGGAGGCGGAGATATGATGCAGCGTAACGATCGGCATGCACCAAACTCCGGCATGGAACCATAGTGTAGATGGAGTTTCCCCGTTGAACATGGGAAATGAGTTCGTGACAGAAACGCCGTATTCCTGTAAGGCTCGAGCCAGCAGGGAGTCTCCGTAATAAATGGAATCCATCCGAGAATCCCAGCGTGCTGCTGTCCCATTGTGCACAACAACAAGATCGTGCGATACTTCTTTGGATAGAAGGAGTCCACTTCCACCATGTGCAAAAGCTTGCTTGCCGTCGTAGGCTTTGGAGCCTATAAAAGATCTTTTTGTAGGATCCAGTCTTGGCAGCCACGACAATAGGCTTGACCATATCAGATACGTATCTGCATCGATATGGAGATACCAGTCCATTTCTGGTTTTAGAGCCCAGCTCTTCTCCACAATGTGGATATTTTTGCTGTAGGGGGCTCCGGGTCAGTATTCCCTCTTATAAAGAGATTAGGATACAAGGAAAGGAAGAACTCGGAGAACACCTACTACTTATCAAGTTGCCATGCGGCCAAGTTTTTTGAGTCGCGAGGGTCTCTCATGCCTCTCAACTGAGATGCAATCAAAACTGGATCTTGCAGCTCTTGCTGCTTGCGGTAGAGATCGAAGTCCGGATTTCCATCTTTCACCGCCGGTTCTATCGTGTCAAGCGCATCATGTAATTTATGGACCCCGATATCTTGATTCATGTCAGAGAACCATAGAATATTCGCAATGGGTACGCATCGTAGGGACGTTCTGAGCTGAACGGGAACCTTCTCAGCTGCTTCTGTGGCGCCCGTTTTGACCGTGACAACGATGCGATCAAAGTCTGTTAAGTTGCTGCAGAAGGGACTTTGATTGTTGGTGGTCGTCGTGAGCTTTCGAAGTCCTGGAACAATTTGCCAGTGCTCCTCGGACAATACAAATTGTGTCACGCCCAGATACAGAATGACGGTCCCAACAAGCAAACGAAGGGCTGTCGAGCGAAAAATTGGCTTTGATGTTAACGATAACATTGAGTACATCGATTAGCGGTACTTGGTATAAGCGTTCCACACGGGGGGGACTCGCTGAAGAAATGAAGACCTATGGCGATGGAATTATTCTAATAAAATTTCGTGACCGTAACAATATTTGTCTTCTACTGTCGTGCATAGCCCCTTTTGACGCTGAGTGCTATTTGTGTCGCTGTGCCGCTGCAAAGTCGTACTCCGTATGGCCAGCTAGATCGATGCCTGCAAGGGCAGTCGGTAGCGAATAAGGATAACGCCCCTGTCCAGCTCGCCCAATAAGAACAACTTCTGCTCCAACTTCTAGCGCTGTTCCACAAAATTCGGGCATATTATCTGACCTGCAGGTTGAAACCAACATCAACGGATGTTGGAATTGCAAAGGGCTGGCCGTGACACTTGACAAACTCAAGCGCGTGAGTTGCTGTGCTGGTTGGCCTGGGACAAGACTTAACCGCTGTACTGTACGTACCTCCGGAATGAACGGCGGCTTGCGAAACTCGCTTAGGGGCGTAACGAAAGCGAGTTGTCAACATTCAGGCTTCGTGTTCAGGCTTTTCATGAGAGCATTAGGAATCTGAACGCAAACTTTGTCGGCTCTAAATAAGCAGAAAAAAGAGACGAAAAAGGGCATGAAATTCAACAGCTCAATTTGTATCCTTGCCTTGAGGTTGGGTTAGTCCAAACTCTCTCCTCACTTCGTTATCGTGTCAGGGAGCTTAGCGTACCCAGTACAGTGGTTATGCCGCCGAAGCCCTGTCATATTCGTATGAGGATGGCCGGCCATGCAACGGTTTCGATGTACGCTCAGCCATGGCATGCTCTCAGAGGCGCCCTTGCTCATATCAATGTTTTGAGAAGGACCGAGGCGTCCAATCCTTCAAAAATCCCTCGGAACTTCATCTGTATGTGCGAGACTTTCTGGCGCTGATCGAATTTTGTTTTCTGATCGAATCTTGCTGGTTATAGCTATTGTGCTCGCATCTTCTCAGCTACGGGTCAGTCACTCTCGACGTTTGCTAAGTTGAAGATCAAAGAGATTCACCACAGTCACAGTTCTTGCTGGTCACTACAACGATGCAAGCCGTTGCTGCAACTCTTCTGTGTATCACCCATTTGGCTGCCATAGTGTTAGGACAATCGCAGACGAATGTCTTCGTGAACCCACCTCCAGCGACCAACCCAGCGAGAGTGGCAGGATCCTTCATAGTCGGGTCTTCATTGAATGTCGTATGGAGTACGAAGGGGCGAAGTCTCGATCTATTTATCCAACAGATTCTACCAAATGGGAATTCCTCAGACCTTCAATATCTTCCGAGTTCGCGTACGTACAATGTTTTCAAACCCCCACCCACCAAGCCCAACCTTCAGAGCATTGGCTAATTCTGCCTCAAAGGCGGCCTACAAAGCACGACAGAGTTCTTGTGGAAAATCGACTTCAGTGGTAGAGGCGGAAATCCCAATTTCGACTTGGAGTTTTCCCCGACATTCTACTTTGGCATTGTGGAATCAGGGGCCACCGCGGTATCGACACTCAGTCAAGAAGTGAACTTCACTAGCAACGTGGTGACATCTTCCGAATCGACTCAGACCCCTCTGCCGAGTTCGACTTCTGCTCTTGCCAGCAGCACCACGCCAATATCAACTTCCGCCCCTAGAACAACGACCACTGTTACGGACAGCTCATCCCTACCAACCTCTACAATTTCTTCGGGCCCTGGAGAATCGAACAGTGGGCTATCGTCATCTACGAAGACTGGCCTTGGCGTCGGTATCGGTGTCGGAGTTATTGGTCTCATTGCTGGGTTCGGGGCTGGATACTGGTTCTTCAAACGCAAGAAGACGGCGACACAGCAGAAGCATCCGGAGCAGATGTATATCGAAAGTCCTCCATACGTGGCTCAAAGCGGACAATGGACATCAGGGGTGGCACCACCAGCTCCAAAACTGTATGATAGATCCGAGTTGCAGTGAGGGTGATTCAACTTTGTTTCAAGGGTGTGGTCGCCCCAGAGGGAAGAAGATGAGAGTTTCGGGATGCCTCTGGAAATTTTCCACTTAAGCCCCCGGTGTAAATATACGGTCTAAATCTAATGTCAATGCAACCATACCTTTCATGCTGAAATTCGCCTCCCTTGCGGCTTCTCGCCTCTTCAGGTAGCAGTGCCAGATCTAGACTTTGACATTGCTTTCAGCTTAAGTTCAAGAGCCATAATTTATTGATGGATAGATACTTCAAGATGCTTGCTTACAAGCCGCAGTGATTATTATAAGAGTCAGCCTATGTTCCAATGTAGGAGTGTAGTATCCTACATATCCTGAAAGCAAAGAGCCTAGGGCTGGAGCAAAGGGCTGGACCACCAGAGCCTAGGTGGGCGAGAGTCAAATTAGCTCTGGACAATGGACATGGAAAGTATCTTGGGGCATGAAAAGATGTTCTTCGTAAATATGGGGAATTTGCTTGTAGGGAAAGAGGATGGACTTACATCCACAAGCACTCAGTGCTCCTCCTGGCCCATTGGTGGCATCAAAACGTTGATTATGTCACTATAGACGGCATTCATTTTCGCCCAACCACCAGAAACTCCTTGAGTGCAAATGTCCGGATCGATGGTACTCGACGTGCGCGGGATGTCATACGCAGTGTAACCTGAAACGGCAGCTGCGGTCGTAATTTATGCCACAAGGCGGAGACCAAGGGGACATGAGCAGCCCCAATTAGACTGTGTAAATTCTATGTCACAGGATCGATGAGAATATATATACATATGTATGTATGTATGTATGTATGGGTTTTTCTGTATCAAATGGTCTTTGAGCCCGCTTTACTTCAGACAAAGTGATAGGAATCAAAGGACAAGAACTGCTGAAGATGAGAGCACTCACATTTTCAAAGTCTCTCTACGGTGTAGTTGACACTTCAGGTTTCCATGTCGTCTTTGTTCAACGATCTGACCGTACTTGAAAGATCTATCACAAGACCTGCGGCCAAGCATTATGTGAAAATACCCAAAACCCGGTATTAGCGTTGGCTTAAGTAGGAATCGATTCGAAGAAGGCATACATTCGAGACTTGTATGGTTCACACTAACGCGGGCCGGGTTGCGAGGATATGCAGCCTCCACGTTGATATTTAGAGGGTCACTCAATCGTTGTAAAAGAAAAGTGAAGATAAAACAGATAGAGTCGGCAATCTAACTACGATACATGGAGGACAAACGAGTGTTTTACACAACTACTGATACGATCGATGTTCGAGTCCGAAAAGGCCTCCACTGCTGGTAGGCAAAGAAAAGACACCCAGCCAGTGGAGTGCACGCACTACTCTCCAGTAGAACGAACTATGGCCCGCTGCGGCTCAACTAAGATTCCGGTGCCAGCAGTCTGTCATAGTCTGTGGACCGAATGAATAGAATGCCTGCCTGCCTATATCATACCATTCTTCTTCTTGTTGTCCTCACGCCTCTTTCGAGAATTTTCAGCAGTTCTGATGCGTAACTCCTCTTCCTCCTCCTGCGCCTTGCCTTCTGCGGTGTCTGGCCGAAGCCTCCGCAGCCAACCCGCAAAATGGTGCGACTATATCCGAGGCATCTTATTCTGCTATATCTCGTCTTCTTCTTAGCCTCAACACGAAACAAACCTTCCTTCAGCGGACAATCTCACACGCATGCGCTATCTTGCGTTGCTTCGTCAAACTATCACCCGTTCTCACTCTTGCCATCCCCTGCCCCTCCATGCGTCAATCGATTTTGATCGCTGCTTCGCCCTGTCCTTTTCACAATGTCACCAAAGTCCCGGTTCATACTGCAGTCCAAGGACGCCCTTGCGTGGGGAAAGAGCGACGAAGCTTTCAACAAGTGGGAGGCGACTATCCATAGCAAGACTATGTACCGTGCCGTCGCCAATTTCATCTTGAAATATAGATCAGGCGAAGTCGAAGAGCTGTACAAGCCCATCATGGGCGGTTACAACATTCTCTATCGCCTGGAATACAAGGATGGCTCGTCCGTGGCCCTCAGGGTTCCATGTAAGGGTATGTGATAAGCAGCTACACTTCACCATAGCCACTGCCACTGATACAGCAGTAGGAATCGTACAGTTTCCTGAGGAGTAAGTTAGGTATGAAGTGGTCACCATGCGTTACGTGGCTGCCCATGCTACAATCCCCGTGCTACATGTCTACCACTATGGGACCGCCACCGAAAATCCGACCGGATTGGGGCCCTTCATTATAATGGAGTACATAAATCACCACCAAACTCTATCACATGCTCTGAACGATCCCACCCGCGGGATTGATGAGTATCATAAGCTGGATCCAGACATTTCTGACGAGAAACTAGAGTTTCTTTACCGCCAGATGGCCAAGATTGTCCTGCAGCTGTCCACCCTGAAGTTTCCTCGAATCGGGTTCTTGGTCGAGGACAAAGAGGGAGCCATCTCCGCCCAGGGCCGGCCATTGATCCAGAATATGAACTCGATAGCCGACCATGCACGCGTCCCTCCATGTGTACTACCATCCAAAACCTACTCAACAGCCACCGAGTGGTATTCAGCCCTGGCTGACATGCACCTGGCGCAGCTGGTATTTCAGCACAACGACGCCGTCGACGATGAGGATGACGCTCGCGACAAATACGTAGCACGTCAGCTCTTCCGGAAGCTCGCAGCAGAGGCCAGCTTTCCACTGGTTTGGGTGGTAATCAAGATCCAGACGGCACATTCCGGCTCTGGTCCGAGAATCTCCGCCCCTCAAATGTCTTGATTGACGAAGACCTCCGTGTTGTTGCGGTCGTGGATTGGGAGCTCGCGTACGTGGCCCCATCGCAGTTTACCTTTGATCCGCCTTGGTAGCTTCTCTTGGGAGAGCCAGACTGGTGGGAGGGTGGATATCAGATGTGGATGTAGGGCGTACGAGCCACGGCTGAAGACCTTCCTCCGCATCCTGGAAGATGAGGAGCAGAAGTTGACCGGACTCGAGATCGCTAAGGACATGGCTGGCATGTCTCCGAGTACCAAGACGCTGGCACAGCGAATGCGGGAAAGCTGGGAGACAAACTCTTGGATGGTCAACTTCGCTTCCCGGAGGAGTTGGTCGTTTGACGCACTCTTCTGGAGGTATCTGGACCCAGTCTACTTCGGACCTAATGAGGATGGGGACCATAAGGCGAGGCTGGATCTCCTGCCCATAGACGAAGCAAAGGCGATTGAACCCTTCGTCAGGACGAAGATGGAGGAGGCGAAAGAACGTATCCTTGTAGAGTGGGAGCAGGAGAAGGCAGTGGCGCTTCTAGATAAGGTACTCATCTAACATAACAAGATAATCGCAGATCCTCATCCAACGCGCTGAGACGTGATACTTCTCGGTTGCCATGGTAGCGGGGTGGCCAAAATGAACCTCGTCCTTACCTAACCAGAGCCTGACCAACATAAGCATCAGTAAGTACTAGCCCCCAGCCTTGAATGTTAATTTTTCTAGTAATTTCTGCGCTAAATATTTGGTATTTAAGCCAAGAGGGGGGGAGG
>JAFJYG010000728.1:0-27609 GCA_017366145.1 Cadophora sp. M221
GACCCCAAAGATCCGAATGCTCTCGTCACTCAAGTTCCGGATAATATCACTATGAACCTTATACTACTTGATAATATCCTTCCCATGAGCAGCCGCAAGATTAATAGTACTTATGATTATATTAATAATCCTTGATTGCTGTTGAAGGAGGAGAAGCTGCTCAAAGCTGCCAAGACGAAAAGAATTATGTCGAAGAATAAAAATAATATTTTCACATGCAGCGATATCAAATCTTCGGCATACCAGGCGAACATTGAATAAATCCTTACTTCTCATGCATTTGCAAATCATGTCTACAATCTCGAGCGGTAATCTATTCATAGTTGTTTAGAGAGGGAGGCACATCAGCTACCATGCGATTATATTCAACTATGGTTGGTAATCAAGCCACATTTTAGTCATATTCAGGATTTCCACCACTAAGCAGGCTTTCCAGCACCATTACTTTGGTCTGAGGATGAATAATTACACCCCTGAGGGGAATGCGTCTGGCCCGTGCTTTAATGGCCGCTTTATACAATTCAATGTCAAATTCTTAAGAATCCTTATTATTTTGTATTGACCTAATTAACTCCCTCACCTCCTCATCAGTTATTAATTCCCAAGCTTCAATAATAGCTTTTCGTAACCGCGGATAAGACCGATGGATTTCAGGGTGCTGTTCCTCGATAATATCCTTGATTCTATTCCATAAGGTCTCAATAGGATTTAAATCTAGAGAGAGTGCAGGCTAGAAGATAGGTATAAGCCCTCGTTCTCTCATAAAGTCTTCGGTATTCTGAGTAGAGTGTCCTCGGGCATTATCTTGCATAAGAATTAACCCTTGCGAAAGAGTATACCCTTCGATTAAAGGTACGATATGCTCGCAATAGCTCTGAGACTTAATCGTTCCCCATTTCTTCTCCCAAAGGAGACCTGGCCCTTTACCGTAAAGACCTGATATTCCTCACCAAAACATCTAATCGATATGCCTTTGGATTTTAGGCTCAACGCAATCCGGATGAAGTGCCTCTTCTTTCCTCCTTGTAACTTTGACCTTTCTATGCCTTCCTGGCTTCACCCAAGTCTCGTCAGTCCAAAAAACCCGGAACCATTGCTCTTCGGTCCAATTCTTATGCTCTTCAGCCATTCAAGTCGAATATTAGCATGTTTCTCGGTCAGTTTAGTCTTCTTTAAAGCCGAATACCTCCCGAAACCTTCCTTTTTAAATGCTGTCTCGATTACGTACACTTTACAATCCCACCCGAGTATTGCAGGGATCTGATTCCAAGGAGTCCTTCTATTCTTCTTACTCGCGCATACCTTAGGCGTTTCCTTTCGGCAGGACCAAGTACAGGATGTCTTCCAGAGCGTTGTTTTTGAGGAGTAACTCGGTGTCGAATAGCATACTTGACTTGATCGATCGTAAGATTTAACTGAAGAGCGATTTCAACCGGAGTAAAGTTGGCGTGAAAGTAAAGAGTCTGAACCTCGTAATCTATCATCACGAGTACAATCTTTAGTAGGCGTTTTTGGAGTTGGAACTTCGTAAATAATATCTATAATGATTGTAGAGGTATACACAGTAGAGAATTGAGTAGGAAGTGACTTAAAGCGGCATCAAGGGCCTTTAAGACCATTGGCCGGAGACCCCCCTAGCACACAGAAGGTACTAGAACCATCAAACACTCAGGGGCGTAATTATTCATCCTCAGACCAAAGTACAACTGATGTACCGGAAGATTATCTAAGTCGATCGAAACGACATTCAACCTCCCTCGGATTTGCAACAGCAACTCGAATATCAAGCCGAGGTTATGGGAAGAGACGCCGCAATATTCCAAAGAGCTCTAAAAACGGAGGAAACAAGTTTATTCGTTCTTCATTTTAACTCCTTACAGTTTACACAACAATTGCCATTTTCTGCTTAATCAAAGATGAAGGGCTGTTCGGACGAGAATAGACGAAACGGTCTAAATCAAATGTTAAAACAGTGATAGCTTTCTCAACATCGCTGTCTCATCTGGTGGTTAACGACATTTTGCAGCATAAGAAGCGGCTTAAGCAAGCAAGGTCAATCGAACATTGGATTGACGTTGTTAATCACTGTACAAGATTGCAAAACTACGAGTCTACAATGGCAATTATTGCTTCGCTCAACTTTGCGAGCATTAGCCGTCTGAAGAAGTCCTGGGACCACCAGGGGGTGTAGGATTTCGTGGGACAGAATTGAAAACCCCACCAAAAATCGGCCTTTTCAGTACTTTATCAAATAACTACGTATTAACAAAATGATTTGAAATTCATCATATAAGTACTTGGTATTACAGAATAATTGTTAATTTAATTGAATTGAGACTCGTAATCATGAGTATTATTTTATTAAAGAAATTCAAAAAGTCAGAAGTTTGTACTTTTAGACTTAATTTAATTGTGTGGTCCTTTGAATATTATAATTCTTATCAAGACAAATTACAATTCATTACATTTAGTACTCGTGGTTTTAGTTTCAGAAAGTTGTCTTAAAATTCGTGGTTTAAATAACTTCTTAAAGTTGGTGTAGTTCGCGGTTGCCGTCCCACGAAATCCTGCACCCCCTGGTGGACCTGGTTCCTGCAAACGAGATTACGATACTCCAATCTTTAGCATCCAAATTGAGTACGAAGGGCAATTACGAAGTGTTGCGGAAATTACAGGGCTCCTGCAAGAGGCCTTGCGTACCATATTGTTGGTTTAATAGTCACGTTTTAGTCACATAACGTTCGTCCCTGTGTGCCCTGTAGCGAGACGAATCCACAGTTTTGGCGTCATAACTTTTTTCAGTATTGTCCTATGGATTAGTTAATCAAGTGTTCGTTTCTTCTGTTATGACTCCTCAAGAATACCACTCAAGGATAAGTAAAAGACAGTGGTTGATTATGCTGTTGATCATTTCGTTGTCGGCACCGATCGCCGCTTCTGCCTTCAACCCCTATTTTACCGCGACCACAAAAGTTTTTTTAATATTCCAAACATATAAAGAACAACTCAGCACCAGGATATTCTCTAAATTTTAAAAGCGATCAGAGAACGCAAGGATGCAGTTCGGGCGTTGCACTGGTGTGGCAAAGGGATGGCATGTTTCAGGGCTTCGGCACGTGACTTAACCGAGACAACATCTACTGTATTCACACCCAGTATCGCTATATCATACCTCACCGTGGCTTGCACGCTGTATCATGTGTGTGGCTGTTGGTACGCAAGGAACTGCTTGTGCCGAGGTTCTTCAGAAGTAGGCCTGAGGCGATACGGACCTGTCTCGGACCTCCTTCGGAGGGGTATACATGTATATATAGACCACCTCCGGCACTTCTTAGAAGAGCCAGACTTTACAACCATACCATACTTTTGACTGACTGTCTCACTGCACTTGCGTATTCGATATATCGACGAACGCTCGGTGCTTTCTTACCGGTACTGCACCGACAGTGGCGCAGGACCTTGTTTCTAGAACACTCTAGGCCAGGTAGCATGCCTAGATCGCTGTCACTTGTCTCCATTCAGAAGATACGAAGTATCACCACCGCGACGGCGAGTCAATATGGACAGAGCCAGTCGCGCCCTGGCACGAGGCGTACCTCCTGGCGTGCCTGCATCATACCGTGCTCTTGCAGATCACGGCGACGTCCCCCATTCCACGCTCCATCATCGTGCTCGCGGACGACGTTCGAAAGAAGAGAAGGCGCACAGCCAACAGTATCTCTACTCATATGAAGAAGATGTTGTCGTTAAGTATCTGCTACAAATGTCCGATTTAGGATATCTAATACGAATAAAGTTTATTCCTTCCCTAGCCTTCAAAGTCATCCGCCATCGACCTGCCACCGACAGACCTCTGAAGCCTCTCGGGCGCAACTGGCCAAGGCTCTAGAAAAACGCCATCCAGAACTCATAGCACAAAGACTTAAAGCATTAGACTGGAACCGTCACGAGAAGAACACTTATAAGAAGATTGTACACTGGTTTGAGGTGATAAAGGATATACTACAAGATCCGGCCGTCCTGGCCGAGAATGTCTACAATATAGACGAGACAGGAGTGATGTTATCCATGCCAAGTTAGAGCTCTGAATTAAGGATACAAGTGTGATAATTCTCCTAACTGTCTAAAGGGCAGGGACAACTACTTGTAGTTGTCACGTATGGCTCATGTGACTCACGGTCACATGAGTCATAATCACATGAGTCATATCACGTGACCAGGGATCCAACTCTCCCCCTGTGCCACGGACCAAAGACATCAGCCAAATTATCCGTCGTGTCAACACGTTGTGTGTTGATGACTCCTTCTTCTACTTTCTCACGAATGAAATGGTGTTTGACATCGATGTGTTTCAACCTGCTGTGGAATTCAGGATTTCTGGTGAGCTTCAAGGCCGAGTTATTGTCAATATATAGTGGAACTGTGTCGATATGGACTCCCGGAATACGAAGGTCGTTGATAAAGTTGCGAATCCACACAGCTTCTTTTGCAGCTTCTGCACCTGCAATATACTCTGCATCCATGGTTGACGTAGCCACCGTTTTCTGTCTCTGAGATGACCACGATACCGGTCCACCAGCAAGTGTGAACACCCACCCAGTAGTGGACCTACGCGAGTCTTCACACCCGGCGAAGTCGCTGTCTACGAATCCCGTAAGTTGAAGGCCGTGTTTGCCTGAGTAGACAATTCCTCTCCCTGGATCATTTTTGAGGTATGTAAAGATGCGGTCCACCGCATCCATATGTGCTTGGTTCGGATTGGATGCGTACCGAGCTACATATCCTGTAGCAAAGGCAATGTCCGGTCTTGTCTGATTACTGGCAAAGTTGAGTGATCCGACCTTGGACTGGTATTCCGTGCGAAATTTGGGATGAGCTGTGTTGTCATCTTGCTTTGCGAGCTTAGTATCTTTATCGAGGGGTGTTTTGACTGGTGCAGCTTGGCTGAAGCCGTATTTGGCGAGAATCTGGTCGATGTATTGTTTCTGGTGGATGTGAATCTCCCCAGGTTTCTGCTCTACATGCATTCCCAAATACCAGGAGCACTCCCCCTCGTCTGTTATTGGGAATGTTTGTGAGATCTGAGTCTTAAAGTCAAGGATTGCCTGAATATCCTTTCCCATGACGTTTATGTCATCCACGTGGACTTCGAGTATGAGCCCGGTGCTGTCATTGATAAAGACACATGAGTCGTAGGCTGACATACGCCAACCCCAACTAATCAAAGTGTTCCGAAGCTTTTGATACCATGCGCGAGGGGATTGTTTCAATCCGTAAAGGGCCTTGATGAGCAGTAGACAGGATCCACGCGGTAATTTGATGTCTTTTGGGGCCCTCATGTAGACTGGCTTGTCAAGGTCGCTATTCAAGAAAGCAGTTTTGACATCTCCTTGGTGGACAAACCAGGAGAGAATGGCCGCCAATGCTAGCAAGATGCGTGTGAAAGCGGGTTTGACCACAGATGCAAATGTCTCCTTATAGTCGATACCCTCTTCCTGTTGAAAGCCTCTAGCGACTAACCGAGCTTTGTGTTTCGTGATCTTTCCATCTGGTCCATACTTGTCGGTGGTTACCCATCTCGAGGTAACTGGTTTGACTCCTTCAGGAAGTGGAACAATATCCCAAGTACCTTTCTCTTGGTGGGACTTGAGCTCTTCTTTCTTAGCGTCGTGGTATTTTGTATCACCAGTACTGCTTAATCTTAGCTTAAGGGGTGGTAGGCTGCGTTCTCCATACGCAGATAAGCCAAATCTGAACCGCTTGAGACTGTTCTCAGCCCCCTGATGTTTGACGTTGGTCTCGTCTTCGTCAGACTCATCGTTAAAGGTTTTTCCCACTTGAAATTGACTGTTGTCCTTGTTCTTCGATGGCAGGGCATCTCTCATTGTCCTAAGTTCCTTTGAAACCTTACGCTTTTGTCGACCGGTGTATTCCTCATAATCTTCCCGGAGATTCATCTCGCCTAAAGCGCTTAACTGAAATGGCCGTACCGCCCACGATTCGTATGTCCCATCAGATCGTCGATAATTACAGGTAGCAACCGTCTCCTTTCCTTGCACCTTGACACATGGATAGCATGGTTGCCCCTTATCACAGTTTAGCTTCTGTCGTTAACAACGTATGCATTCCTCGTCAGACGATTCTCCCTCCTGTAAAGGGCCTACAGAAGAAAACCCCTTTGGAAATGGTGTGTCTGGGACCTGATATGACTTGAACAGCAGACCGTTTTGGGTGTCGTATGTGCATGTCGACTTTCGATGGATACATCCCTTACAAGGCCGTCCGCGGTCGCAACCCTGTCCACCCTTAAGGCTGCACTTGTTACACGCAGGTAGTTCTTCTATCCCCTGTGGTCGACAAGATATACGTTGTCGAATAGTGTTGCATTTATTGCACGGGTGCCGTCCATCACATGCCTTATTTTGTCGCATACATCGGTAGCATTTCTGGTCCCAAGAGACTGGGGTGAATCCAAGTTTGTCTCGTCTTGCCTGTTTCTTTGCTTCATTCCTTTCTTGTTGAGCAGTCGACTTCTTTGCCCCATCTAGGTTCCAATTGCACCGTGTGTTGTCTTTCTTACAAGTTTCGCACTGCGAGCCGATTGGACCAACGAGGTAGCAGGTGTGAACCGTTTGAAAGCATCTCCGGCAAGGTGGGTCTTGTATTGAGCCCCCAATGGTCTTCCGGCTGTTGCGGTTCTCAGGGAGCACTAATCGCTTAGTGTCTTTGGATTGCAACTTGCACGCGGCTTTCATCTTCCGGCACGTCGAGCAAGGCATTCCATTCCAGGCAGCGTCGCATCTTCGACCATTCCTGAAACAACTATCGCATTTATCGTTATCAGGTAAGTAATTCTTCATCTCGATTTTTCCGTGCTTTGCGACAAAATCCCAGTACATCTGTGAGACGTTTCCATCTTCCGAGTAGTACCAAGAATCGTCGTTGGCGTTTGATGCTTCTGAGGATGCGTCGCTCTGGTCAGCATCACCTTGACTATGGGTAGCCTGACGACTCCTTGTTGGCGCTAACTTTGTGTCGTTGGCATTCTTACGCTTGGCCATGCCGGCGTGTCTAGATTGGGCAAAGTATTTAGATGTAATTGCCGGTCTGGTTTCTCCAACGTCGCTTTCATCTTCGCCTTCAGTGTCGTCCTCGGCAACCTCCGATTGATTGGCAATTTCCGTATTAGGCTCATGAGCTTGCTGACTGCCGTGTTCCGCATGCATTTCCCCTGAAAGGTTATCTTCTTAGTCGGATATCCCTTCTTCGTCTTCCGAAGAGAGGAGATCTGAGATCTCGGCATCCGGTGTTGGGACCCTGTCTTCCAGGCAAGGTGCATCATGGGGATCGTCTAGTCCCTCTCCGTCCTCAACTCTGGCTACACCAATTCGATAGACTTTATGCTTTTCCGGAGAGTAGATGTGATACATTGCCTCACTCTCACATCCGACAAAATAGCCTAACCAGCCCCGCGGACTATGTAGCTTGGTCATTTCGGCCGTGGTCCGAAACTCTGGGGGGTAAGTGACGTATGCTCGGCTGCCCCATATACGTTCTCTTGTGAGAGTAGGTTTGTCACCCTTCAGGGCTTCGTATGGGGTCTTTGCCTCCTTTTTGCGTAGCGCACGTGCCGGTGTTCGGTTCTTGAGCCAGACAGCATGTTGTATAGCTTCGGGCCAGAGGTTTTCGGGGATGCTCGAGACACGCAGAAGCTCAGTGCCTTTCTCCGAGATGATCTTTGATACTTGTCCAGAGATAGACGTTTCTTGCACCATAGGTGCGGTCTTTTCTCGAATTGTACGATTGGTTCTTTCAGCGACTCCATTCTGATAGTGTGCATACGGTTCGATGGGTTCTCTGACTATGGAATGGGCGTCACACCATGTGCCAACCGGTCCTCTTTCAAACTCGTTGTCTAGGCGGCAGCACCGAATGGTGATGTTATAGGCCTTCTGGATGATTTTGACCAGAGATTTGAAAACTTCAAGGAGCTGATACTTGCGATCGAATCGTGCACTCCATGTGTACCGGGTGCAGTCGCCGGTGATGAAAAGGAAGTACTTCGTACCATCAAAACCCTCAATCGGGTATAGCCCCCATACATCAACGTGCACCATCTGTCCTAGCTCTTGTGCGCGTCGCTTAGCTGGATCCCGTGGGATCTTGACTAAAGTCCGTGTGACCGCACACACAGGGCATACCGCCTTGAGCTTGGCCCTGATCTGCGCTGGTGTGATTTCCATTCCATATACTGATCATTGTAGACGCCAGTCAACTTAGCTTTTTGAGCGAACACCCCGCCTGAGAATAGATTGCACTTTCCTTGAGGGGCATAGGCAACTTCTGAAAGTGACACCGTCACCGGAAACCCATCAGGGCTTTTGAGAACCACTTGAACTACACCTCCACCTTTAACTTCAAGGGTGGTAGAGCCATCGGCCGTGCTGATGTCTATTGAGCAGTCGTCAAATGAACGAAAGGTATCCCCTTTAAACCATTTAATGTCATTGACAATATGCATGTTAGCTCCAGTGTCTGCTAACCACGTGTCTGGTGTACAGGATGTGCCGACTAAGAAAGCTCCCAAGGTTCTCTTTGTAAGACTCGATTCTCCAACTCCCAAATTGCCAGCATTTAATTCTTCTTTAATAAAAGACTTTTTTTTTATGTAAATAAAAACTAATTTGTCTTTAAGAACCTTATGAAAAGAATATCTTTGAATAAGTATAAAAGTCGTTCTTTAAAAAATTCTGAAATAATTAATCCAAAAGATAAGTTATTAGATATAACAACATTTAAAAGTAATCTTATAAATCTCATTATATTAAAACTTTCTTCAAGGGTTCTAGGGCGTTTAAAAGCTTCTTATTCAGCGAATATATCGGTAATAATACTAATAATACTACCTTAAAAATATTTAGCAACTAAAGAATTATTGAATAATAATAATAATTAGTAATTATACATATTAAATTATAATTTAATAAAAAAGAATAACTTCATTTAAGTTATTTAAAATTCGTATTATATTAAACGCTTTATGTATAACTTTATAATGCGTAATATAATTTGAAATTGAATAATTTACTGTTTAATTTAAAAAAGTTTTTCTAAATATTAATTAGCATTAATATTTAATAAACATATTTACTTATTAACAACTAAGATGATTCTCCAACTTTTCGAATTCGTTTTTAAGGATATTTAAAGTCTTAAAATATAACTTCTTTTTAAATATTAAAAATTACTGTTTTAAAGGCTTTAATCTGAAATTAGGGCGATTTTAAGCCATATTTAGCTTAATAAAGTATATGTCGCTGTTGAGAATGTGATGGGCTATAGCGATATCAGGATTTTACGCGCGGAGACGGAAATGTTACGTATCCTAGGCATCAGTCACGCGGAGCTAACTGTTGAAGTTCGTGCCCAGGAACTTCAAAAAATACGTACTCACCTACTGTCGTATCTTCCCAGCATAGCGCCTGCCGATGCCGAAGATCAAGGATATCTCTAGGGTTATTAAACAGCTCATTATGAAGTTTCCGAGCCAGTTAACAATCCTTCGGATTGAGAAGCGACAGAGGCAGTCTATTGCTCATGATCTCAGGCCGTATTGGGACACGCCTAGTCCAGAGGGGCGAGAAAGGGTCCGCAGCTCAACAGCGTCGTTTACTGAGATAATGCAGACTCGAATCGAGGAGTAGACACGCGAGACAGCAGGTGAGGGCAAAACAGAGCTCGTAGTATAGTTTAGTAGTAATAGAGGCTAATATAGCAGTGAGAGCATTTGCTCCTTGTGAAGGAAAAGCTGAATGTCTAGGAACCAGGTAAAACTTTCAAGAATTTAGCAGATGTGACTTCTTTTGTTCTAGGGAGTCCGTACCGGAAGCGATGCTCAAATCTTCCCAGCTGAACGACATTTTCGTCGCTATTAAGCACATGGATCCTGCCTCCGATCTGCTCTCCATTTATCAATGTACCAAACCTTGTATTAAGGTCTATGATCGTGACACGTTCGGATGCTTCCTAGAATCGCCACGGAGAGGACAGCTGTGCTGTTGAATTCTACCTGCGCACTGATTCCTAGGGTTGCATTTTCGCCATCCCTGTCATCGTAGACGGGACTAAGTGGGGATCCAATAGTAGAGTTGACAACTTGGATTCCTAATGTTCCGTCTATACCATTTTGGGGCTCGAAATATGCGACAATACCACTATTTCCTGCTGGCCAGGCGACAATGATCCTCGGTCCGATGACTGCCAAGTTGCTCTCGGGAATAGAAGAGGTCACCACGACTTGAGATGAAGCATGGCAATCGGAATAGAAGCTGTTGTCGTATAGTGGAGAGTTGAGTTGTATAGTTTTGGCATCCGCGGTGCAAGTAGCCATAGGCATGGAACTGAAGGACGAGGGATTGCCCGGGCTGGACAACGTGGGTGGATATACTAGGTGCCCATCGGAGCAACTGTAAAACCACATTTGAGTAGTTGCATTTGTCATGTCGGACTTGGGTACTCACGAGTACATCTCCGGCAGGTAGCAATCGGGATCACATCGCAGTGTTGGCTTTCCACCCAGTACGGGACAGAGGTAATCTGTGTCGTAGCAGGTATACTGTAAATGCTCAGCTAAATCCAAGACAACCTGATGTGATTCCCACCTTTGAGGGGTAGTAGGAAACTTCTCCGCAAGGGTGCAAAGACTCATCCGAACTCAATTGAGCCAGTGCCAAACTGGGCAGCAGAGACGGAAGAAGCCTCATTACCCAAGCCATGGTTCAAATTTAAAATTATCAAACTCAGTTATTCTACAATAGGCGCTTTGAGCATTCAAACTGATGCTGCAGCATCAGCCATTCTATAATGCAGTAAAGGAGGTGGTTGGGTAGATAGAAAAAGAATCGACATGAGCGGGAAATTGAGCAGTTCCACCGACACGGCTATACCCGTTACGAACCACCTTGAAAACATAGATCAAATAGGAGGCGAAAAAGGAGTGGGAGTACAGTTGGAACATGGAAACGAGGGGAAGAGTCTGCTACAGATACACTCCTAAACCAACACACAAAGTCCTACGCTTACATGAGAACCGTAGCAAACGGCGCTCCCTACTAATCCAAATGCGTACAGAGAAAACAGGTCTTAGTGACTTCCTGTATTAGAGGGGAGTATTAGAGGGCAGTCCCGGAGGACTGGACCCATAGTGTGTCTGCGGAGAGGGTAGACAGGCGGTAATGCACGTACTCACGGGATGATTTAAAGTTAGAGTGTGCACCCACCCCAGGTCATGTTAGCCGATTAGTTTCCTTGACAACGCCGTCACTTCATTTGGAGCTGGGCACGCTATCTCTTAATTTTGATTTTCTTCATGTTCTTTCGGGATGCCTATCCGTTGCACAGATCGATGATAATACTGGGTCGAGCCAGGACAATCATATTATTGAGGTGGAGAATATTCCCACCACAGCGGAACTCAAAATGGACTGCTCCCATGACTCAAATGAGCTTACATTCCAGTTGCGGACAGCTCAAAGGGGACTCATCTGCATCTCGTTCGCATGGGAGGAAGTCGCAGTTGATGATTGTAGGGATGAGCATGCCGTGAAAAAGACAAGGAGAAGGATATTCTCGAGATGACCACACTCATTAAGGGAAAATACAAGGGAAGGCTTGGGCGCCTTAAAATCCGAAACAGTACACAGAGCAAGTTGAGGGAGGATGAACTGGAGGGTTTTGAGCAGAATGGTAGGATTCTGAAGGAAATAGAAGTAGCCCTGGGGCACCATTTGGACAACGAAAACAAGTATCAGATTACATAGTCGGCCACCAAGGGTGATTTCTCACTGCTTACTTTGAGTTGAGTTAGGGAAGCTAGGGGGTATTGAATCTTGATGTGAATAAGAGGCGAAGCTATAGCCTATTCCGTGCCCTTTTTGTGTTTGAGAGCCGTCTGTATATATAGAGGTAGTATTTGTATTACAACTTTCTTGGAGGCAGTTGTAGGTAGAGAATTCGATGAAGAGGTGGTAGAAGCAGAGGTGACAACTGCGGAGGTAGTTGGGGAGGCGTTTGCTGTAAATATAGTCAATTAAAGAGCTTCTAATTGAAGATCAACGTACTAGCAGTTCCAAGAGCGGCCATCTGCGATTCAGTGGCTCATCGTAGAGTTGACCTAGCCAAATCATTCCGATTCATTGTATTAATCGCGTTCTCCGCGACTATCTTGACTGGCCAGTGGTTCACAAAGAGTCCAAGAGTTGGATACATAACCAAAAGAATCTCCACGATATTAACCTTGATTAGAATCAATACGTGAAGCCAGCATTGTACATAGAGAAAGTCATCGAACCAAGCAACCCTGGGGACCTGTTTAAGCACCTATGACTTGGTATCTTGTATCATCTGCCTACAGAGGCATGTATCCCAGTTCTCCCCTGTATAGTCGCACCATAGCTTTGTATTGAAGCTTAACTAAGTATAGAGCTTATGGGTTTAGGATGATATTGAGCGAGGTGTTGGAAGTCAGTCATGATGGTCACGTGGTGACGTGCATTAGCGCGTGTACCTGCAGCCCTTAAGGCGTGTTCCCCTCGGGAACGAAACACTACTCGTAAACTGCCCGTAACTAAACTCAAGTCAACGAATATCTATTAATACTTCTGGAAATACAACGTTAGGTGTACGGCCCTCGCTTTCTACAGGTAATAAAACACTTAGTCCTTCAACACGGGATGTCCGTGATACACCAACGTACCATATGTGTCAAAATCAACTCCCGTAACTCGCCGGTAGGATCCGTAGCCTCATCTGGAAGCTCCGCAGACACAATCTCGTCTACTCTTGCGGGCCGTAAGTAATGAGCTGCAGGTTGTAAGAAGAGAGTTGGCCGTCCGAAAAAACGAACTAAGTCCCTTATTATTATTATTATTCCTTTTTACATGCTATGTGAGTCTATGACTATGCAGCATGGCAGGAATTTCTCCCTAGCTGTTTGAGCTGATTCTAGTACAAAAGAAAGCTGTGATACAGGGTTGGGGGCTCTGTCTGATGTGTTCTAAGCGCTGGTGAGGATCTTGCCCCATTTGTACAAAAGAAAAGTGTTTTACCAGTCTCTAGTCATGTGACTAGTGGCCGTCCTCCTCCTGCTCTTCCACCTCCTCCTCTACTTCTTCCCCCCTCCCCAGGTGCCATGCTCTCGTGGCTACCTTCTTGGTCTTTAGGAATTCAACCGTAGCAGCGATTCCTTTCGTTATATGCATGAGAATTCGTTAAGAGAGGGGCGTTTTGAGCTATAAGGTGTCTCTTATGTTCTTCCTGGCTAGACCCGTTTCTGGGCAGCTGAGTAGTAGATGTTCAGCGGTTTCTTTCGCACCGCATCTACACCTGTCGTTGGGTGCATGGCCGAGCTTGTGGAGGTATGATTTGATGTAGCCGTGGCCGATTTTGAGCTGGTAGAAGGCGCTGGCAATCTCTCGCGGAGTACCGGGGGTTATTCTGAGCTTGCATGATATGTTCCATGGGAAGATCTTGCGGTAGGAGTGTGAGTTGGTGTATAAAAGGCTATTTCTGCGGTCCGTAGCTATAGCTTGCTTCCATTCCGTTGATCTCATGCCTTTGATTTTCATCCCTAGCATGGCGAAGCTCGTGTCGTGTGAGTCTGTGGTAATTACTACTCTAATCGAATCTAGTAAATTTTTATACTACTCTAAATCTAATCTAATTTAATCTGCTACTCTAGATTACTACATCACTAAAACTGACCCTATTATGAGGATTTTCCTACCTCTCAACTGACAGTCTAGTTAAGTTGAGCTTTTATTAACTGACTTATTAGGGTTAGGGCTAGCAACTGACTGATTAGGAAATTTGGCTCAACTTAATAAGAGAGCTTAACTAGACTAACTTACTAGCCACCCTACAGGGGTTTTAGTCGACATCTCGGCTTCGATGGCCTAGATTACGGCCGGAGAGGCGGCGTTCTCGGCATGGAGAGATGCGAGTGCTTCGGTGATAGCTGTTTACTCGCGGGCGAGTTTTTGGGAGAGAGTTTCGATTTGCTGTGACAGAGCTCGGATGGAGTCGGTGCAGAGTTCTGTCTCGACGATTATAGATGGCGTGTTGGGGGTTAGGGTTATGCGTGGTCTTTGAGAGGAACGAGGTGGTGAGGAGGATCTATTGCATTTCCTTGGTAAAGTCGGTGAAGTTGTGGGGGAAAGCGAAGGTTCTGGGCAGAGAGGTTTGTTCGGGATGTTGGCTAGAAGTGGCAGTGCAGATTTTGAGCGAGGTGCTTCGTCTTGATTACTAGAAAGACGAAATGGCGGAGGCCGGGCTTGTTCGGACATGATGTTGTGTTTAAGCCCTTTGGAACTACCAATTAGCTAAGAGAGGCCCTCCGGCAACGACAACCATACGGAGTGCCTCCCGCACATAGTTCCGCTGGCAGATCTGTGACCTTTCAGAGTGACGGCTCTTTTCTTCATCACACCATCGAGGAAACTCCTGCCTCCGAGTCCCCTAAAGACAGAGGCAAGGTACGGAGTACTCCTGCACCTGGTCCCAGCGGAGAACCAGATGATGAGGATGATGGTGGTAGAGATGATTTCCGCATACGCCGCACTCCGCATCGTCAGAGCCCTTACAGTTCCCCCTCTCGTCTCTCTGCTATGTCAATTGCCACTCGCATCGAGAAGATCCCTAATCTTCCGGTCAAGCTCACTGATGGCATCGACTACAGTCCCCTCCTTTGGCGAGTGCAAGTAGCGCGCTCTTTGGACCGCTATCCCCTTAGGTGCCATAAGCGCCCTCCCTACGGGGCACGTGCCGCTACGCCCAAAAGGGTATAGCGGAACCACTACTGATCGAATAGCGTGTTCTAGCCCGAAGCGAACACTATTTGTCGCTTCTTAGGGGCTCAGTACAGGGAGTCTTACAGGGCCTTCAGGAGGGCGTTCCTGGTGGCACCTAAGGGGATAAGTCATACTTTATCGATGACAAACACATGATGGATTGGCTTCTTGCACAGACAGATGGAATGGCCCGCACGTTCTTGGAACCTTTCTTTGTGGAACCAGAGGTTACTATCGATGGAACGGAGACTGACAGCTTCGACTTGATTGAGCAGCTAGTCTCATTTTTGTCAAACCCTCATGAGAAACAGACCGCTCGGAACGATTACCTCAAGCTAGAGATGGGCCCTAAGGACACCTTCTGGGAGTTCTACCACCAGTTCCGAACCCTGGCTCAAAATCAGGGATCAGATCGTTCTTAAGATGGACCTGAAAGACAAGCTGCAGGACGGATGTTATAGGGGCATGTGCCACCTCTGGATCGAGCCTAAGGTTAGTGGGGCTCAGAACTGCCTTCTGGTAGTATAAAGAGGATCTCCAAATGTATTTTAAAAAGAAATTGAGAACTTTTTCCACCTCGATACCGAAGTCTTCGTGCCTTCCAGGCGGAACGCCTGGTGCTCACACCACCCTACTGGTTTCGTTTTATCTTATTTTGTTGTCTTTACATTACTTATAATAATTAGTACTCTTATGCTAAAGTACTTATAATAAATACGCCTTATAAGAACTTTTTTTTACGAGTACTTTTCTTTATTAATGCATAGTACGTTGTAAATATGGTTAATTTTAAGTTCTTTATTAGTAAGATCGTATTTCTTATAGTAGTATTATAAGTTATTATGAAAGTTAACTCACATGCGTATTATGATTTCTCACTTGAATTCTTTTTTAAGTAGCTTTCATAAATTAAGTATAAGCATTTACTCCTTAAAGATTACTTAAAGATACTTAACTTATTTTTATTCCATTTGTTTGTAATTGCAAAATATTACCTTATAATATTCTCTTCATTATGATTTCTTTAGGGCGATTTTACTTAGCTCTTTATACATAACTTAAGTCTTAAGGTTTATTTAGTATCGCGAGTTATAATGGCTTTGATATAAGCTTTCTTCTCTTTAAGTAAGTTCTCAAATTTCACCCTACAGTGAACTTAAAAAGGGTGATTGTAGTAGCCCGGGCTTAAGTGTCCATTATATACCTTTTAGTTCTACGTATTGCAAGTAGCTATCGAGTTATCATATAATATTATAGCCATACAAGAACCTTGGATTATTACAGAGCCTGATTTATCATTCCGATCAGTAATTCACTCTAGTTTTAAACAAGTATTACCTAATCAAGTCTATGTTAGGCCAAGAGCTTTATTTTATATATCTAATAGAATACAAGCTACTTTAGCGCCGAATTCACCACGGGACCCCGATTGTATTATATTAGACGTATTTGGTTCTATTCAACTTATTAACGTTTATAATGCTACACATCCAAATCTCCTCAATAGTTTACCTACAATACAAAGGCCGGATTTATTCCCCCTTGAATTCAAGGAGAAGACAATACTATTAGGGGACTTTAATACACATCACCCGTGGTGGGACCCCCTACAAAATACAGGCTCAAATGCCGAGTTTTTACTAGATATTATAAGAAAACACTCTTTAAATCTACTAAACACTCCAGGGGAAGGGACTTTTTACCGGCCTCATATGATAACTCCCTCTGTCGTTATACTCGGGTGGTACCACGGATTCCGGTTCAGAATCGACACATTAAAGGGGGGGTCCCGGTATGGTAAAAATGTGTATTCAAGAAAAGGAGAGCTCTGTACGAGAGCTCTCCTTAAATACTCGATAAGCAAGCATGTGATTAGAACGTGATGACTATTAAACCAACACCCTCTGTACTTGATTTAACATTTGCTACTCAAGGAGTTGTTAATAAGATCGAAGAATGGCAAGTTATGCCAGACTTAGGCTCAGATCACTTTGGGGTCCTATTTACTATTACAAGTAATACTCAAACAGCTCATCTTATAACTCAAAGATTTAATACAAAAAACGTAGAATGGTATAAGTTTAAAGAAGCTCTTAAGAGCTCGTTTCAAGACTTTAACTATAATACTACTTATATATATACAAATCAAGAATTAGATAAGCTAGGAGAGATATTTACTAGTAAAATAGTTGAAGCTGCTAACCAGACGATTCCAAAGTCAAAGCACTCAACTAATAGCAAGCCCTGGTGGAATGAAGACTTAAAAGTCTTGCGGAAGAATATGCTAAGGTTATATCGCAAGACTAAAACTTCAGAGTATACTCTATTTCAAGAAGAACTAAAAGAAGCAAAAAACCAATACTTTAATACTATTAAAATAGTAAAATCAAAGCACTGGAATAAATTCTTAGAAAAAGAGGACGCTCAGAGAAGAGGCAGGCTGAGAAGGGAGTGGCAGATCCTGTTTTTATAAGTCTTTAAGTCAGCATATAAACTTGGTGTACAAAAGAAGCAGGACGTAAAGATTACCTTGCATTGGTACTCCCAAAAGCGCTCTACCTTCAGCTTCCACGCTTCGAGCCACTCTGGATGTGCCACCTTCCACTGATCCTCAAAGTATTGCCACTTTTTACTAGGGTTAATAACCACGGCGGCGACGTAGGCTGAGTTTAGACCAGCCAGAATTAATGCAAGGTGAGAGGAAGCGGTCGTCATTATAAAGCTTCTTGCCGTTCTCAAAGTGATCCAAAACAAACTCCATTGCAGGGAAAACTCGGTCCAGAGTTGCGCTATGGCCTTCTGTAAAGAGAGTGGCGTCGTACATAGCTTGAAGAAAGAATCTGATCTTGTGGAGCTCTATAAGGTCTTCTGCGGTCAAGCGGTTAAGAGAATCAATGGCATCCGGATGCCGAATATAGAGCTTTTGTAGTGCTTTTTGGACGTCTAGATCATCCAAAACACTCACTAGTTTATACATTGAAGTCCACCTTGTGCCGTTATCTCTAGGGAGCTTCTTTCCCCCTATCTGCGTCTAATAGCTGTTCTTGAGAGTACTGCGACTGAATTTAACAGCATTTCTGTGAGCCTTCCCAATAGCCCCTTTCTTGCGCCAGAGGGCGAATTCTAGTTCCGTGACAGCCTCGGCGGCAAAATCGTTATTGTGCTCTGCGAGAGCTTCATCTTGAGTCTTGGAAAGGAAGGAATCGCCGACGAGGTTCAGTATATGGCCATGGCAACGTAGTCGATGCTCTTCGGGGTCGTAGTCGATTTTGAATTAATCAAATAGCTCTGTAAAGAAGAGAGGAAGTCACCTACCTCGAATTATATGGCAAACCGCTATACATCAGGTGAGTCATTACATATTCACTACTATCAATCGATTCAAAGTTGGTGGAATTCGAATTGCGTTTCTTTAACAGAGTCCTTGAGGCCGAGCTCAACGCTGAATTATAGTTAATATTCGAGTTTCTCATCCCCATGTAAGTTCATCCGAAATACGAACGATCCCAAAGCGCATATATTTGCCATTTCGCACACCTGTAGGTAAAAGCACTAAACTATACACTTTTCCACTTCCTTCATCTAGACAATGCCTCAAGGAAAAGCGGCAGATTTGCAAAATGATGGCGTTCGAAAGTTCCAAAGGAGTAGTGGTAAGTGCGTCTAAGCAGTAGACTATTGTTCCAAAACCAACTTGTAACTGTAACGACACAAGAGCCTTGGACGCAGAAGGTTGACTTAACACTTAGAATACAAAAACTACAAAGCTACTCTACAGGAGGGAGCCATATATATAAGGAGTCGGAAGCGGAGTCGGACCTGTTCCGGACCCCTGACCTAGCCGAAGGCTACCTGTCGTGACACCGGTCGTAACAGTAACGAGTCAAAACAACCCCTAAGGCCACCCATCAAATGATCTTTGCACTTGGTATCTCTAGCATTTTCGAAGGTAACAGCTTTTATCGAATCCTTAATGGCGAAGCATTTACCTTTAATAATCAATGTGCCGTAGGTGACCTGAGAATAAGCATCTGAATTTACACATGTTGTTTGGATGCTTAAGAAGTCAACTAAATGCTGCTTAATCTTTGCTCTCACGCTCTGGAAGCACAGGGAGTTCCACCCTGGGGTTGATGCAGGGTTCAAAGATGCCCAGCTCCATGATGAAGCTGCGTACGCAGTCGTCTTTTTGCCCAATTTGGGAACGTACCACAGAAGGCCAAAATGCAAATCCTCGAGCCACAAGCCAGCACGGTAGTTAAAACCCGTATAACGAGCTACCCCTTGCGCAATACCGGCGATTGCGACAAATTTATTGGTTTCATATGTAATACCCCGAGATGCGAAATCTTCAATCATATTATACCAAGTTCGCTAGTTGACCGGTTCTGAAGCCTTTCTGAGCTCCGACATGAAGCTAGCGCTTCCGCAGCTACAGAAATAAATCTTCCATGATTAACCCCAGCATCGCCGTGATAGCCGTCTGAATATGACTCAGTACATTCCATGGTGCGGCATCGCTAACGAAGTTGCTGTGTAGTCCATTTCAAAACACAAGCTAATAACACATCTTCTTGAAGAGCCCATGCCCTCTTTGCCAGCGGACCATGGTGCTGATAGTTTTGTTGGTAATCGAATTGAAGGCGTACAGATCCTTTCAAACGGTGTTATGAACTTTGGCAAGGAATGCAAAACGTAGGAGTTTTGACCCATCTTGCTGTTAGGGTTGGGTCGAGCAAGCTTTCCCCAGAGCTACTCGTGGTATAAGATGCAATCGTTAGAACTAAATCACTGTAAATCCGTCCTATATCTGCCGATTTTGTCCCCTAGTCGACCTACGAATATTGAATTATACACAACGAATCAATCCACAAGTATCTTAGCTTCAATATCCTCGTGATATATATCGCATCCTAAAAGAGACGCGGTATAAACAACACTGGTATTCCACTTTGATATGTATGTAATAATTGGGTTGTGGTTTTCAATGGTTGTTCTTTGCCCCAGTAGTGACATACAGAGTTATTAGATGCTTTCGTTGTGTCTTTGAGGTGGTACCCAACTTTCCATACCCATTGACGAAGCTTTCTCTTTGTTGCACCTGCCATAACAAAACCAGTAGGTAACCTAGCTAATTGAACCTTGCGATCATCAAATAAAGGCTCTCCAAAGTCGTACGGAGAGTATTCTTCGTGATTAACATGAGTTGGAGGCTTGCTAGGGTCGTAGAAGGCGGTATAGGTAGGCGTTGGACGAAAACAGCGGTCACGAAGGGGCTTTTTTCCTGACGATTCAGGGGCCATCATAGCCTGAAATGGGTTGATTAAAGTATTATTTGATACTGTAGAAGGTACAGAAGAAGCTCTTGATCCGTCGTCTGCGATAACTACAGGGGAAGCGTGCGAAGAAGCCATGGTGCTGTGTTCAATGGATTAATTATGGGCAAGATTATGTAATCTAAAAGTGGCTATTTCGGCCGTTTGAGCCAATCAGAGGCCTCTATTTGGGCCCGAGCGAGCTTAATCTGTGCGGGGCATCACCCAAAAATTAGCCCAGCTGCCTGTGACGCTTGCTCTAGAAAGACAGCAATCACGTGTGACTGCGGCCTCACATTACAACAAGAGTTCTGTGAAGATAACAAGACTACCTTAGAATCTACAACTCCGGAGGAAAGAAGGTAAGGAGAGTAGAGCTCTATATACAAAGGGACGCATGGGGTCGTCCAATCTCGGTAAGCTCGGCTAAGCCAGGATGCCGGAAATGAGG
Source organism: Cadophora sp. M221 (assembly GCA_017366145.1). Classification (NCBI taxonomy): domain Eukaryota; kingdom Fungi; phylum Ascomycota; class Leotiomycetes; order Helotiales; family Ploettnerulaceae; genus Cadophora; species Cadophora sp. M221. The sequence goes on from JAFJYG010000728.1 coordinate 20,613, forward strand.
CTCTGGGCGCTTCCAATCGTCACAAAATGTTATGTCGCTCTAGTGGTGTTGACTCAGTAGGCCCTTTGCGAGCCTCCTAATGCCTGACGTATTCCCTAACACATAACAAATAATGACTTAAACCTGCAACAGTTTGGCTTTTAATAAGAATTGAGATGTTATAAGTAATAATTAAACTATTGTCGTACAGGCGGCAGTCGCTCCCTTGGCACTGACTGCACCTGTCCATTAAGGAGAACAACGTGTTCTCTTGATTTCCTCCTGTACTCTAGACAACAATTAATCACTTCAATTTACACTCAACTGCTCGCAGTGCTTGCTCCACTTCTACACCACAACTATTATATAAATTTAAGTATAAAGCTTTATTACCTAGGAAACTACTTTGTTTATATAGAACTCCAATAATAGAAAATAGAAGTACGACTCGCGGCCTTGGGAGCGCCACTAACCATATCATCTGTCGAATTTCGCTAGGCAACTTGGGAAATCCAATAAAATAACCTGTATTTAGGCATGGCTTCCTTCGCTGAGTATCCCTACTAGCAGCGTATACCTCCGAAGTATCGGTGAGTTTCCAGGGAAACTGTTTGTGAAGATTAGATAGAAAGGAATTGGTCGTTATATCTCGATTTTGAGGATCTGCTTGATTGCGGTTCGTGGCAAAGATGATTGAGATTGAAGTTTAGAATTTCTGCCCTGTGCAACTGCTCCACTGGCGTGGTTGCTTATTCTATTCTTCCTTGGTCATTGGCGTATTGAGAATATCCGTCTGATTCGCTGCTTCAATCTACGAATTGTGAGTTACCCGATAAAAAGAACTGTTACTCAAAGGACTGGTTATAGCTTACCTGGACAACTCTGGTCGGCCCAAGATCTCCCAGCGGGAGGACAAAACTGAACCCTTGGTCTTTAAACAAAAGATGCGCCACGTTGTACCAACCAGCAAGAGATCCAAGTATCAAGCATATCCCGGCGATCTTGAATCTATTAGCCTACTGTAGGGAGTAAGAGGAAGTGGGGCCGGAAGGGCAGGAACGTAAGATATTACCTTTTCGAGCTTTATAGAAATCGTGTTCTGATGCATAGCAGCCAAGAAATGCGAGGCCGAGACGCAGACTGCAGTCACTGTCACCGAGACAAAGATCCCAACTAAGACCAGGTTGGTTTTGATTCCGACGACAACGAACAAGAGAAAGAGGAAGGACCAGCTCAAAAATAGAATAGCGATAGCGTTGTTGGATTCATCTGTGTTGACGTAGGCTGCCTGGAGGCCAAATGCAGGGGTCATTGTCGTAGCAAATGAAAAGTAATATGCACCAAAACTTGCAAAGACTGCAAATCCTAAATTGTTTCTGTTCTTAATATCATTTAGTAAATGAACAGAATCTATTTCGCTGCACAGAACATACTATATATTCTAGAACAGCAGTAAGCCATGAGCCCAAGCCTCCAGTGAACCACAGCATTCCCACGATCATAACATCATGGCGGATACCTTTCATCTGGACTAACAAAAAGGAAAGCATTGTATTTGTGACTGCGAATACAATGAATCCTCTATCAAATAATTAGCTACGCAGTGAAGATGTTCATGCACTTACAATATTTCGGGACGAACTTGGCGTCGTGCATGATTCGCGTGGTTTGCAATATTCATTTCGCTTGGGTTTAATCTGATCGGTGATTGAGACTGATTATGTTGGTCCAAAGTCTCGAGATGTCTATTACTGTTATATTCTGTTCGATCCATCGAGGGCGGCGGCTTTATATATCACTGGAGGTGACCAAAGCCAAGCGTTAGTACTATAACGTAGCTTTAATGAGTTGACTATTATACACTGTACATAACTAACAGGCGAACTATTTAGCGAGCTGCTAACAGTTTTCATTTCAAGTAGTTAGCGCCGGCAGAAAACATAACTACGACTTGATAATCCCGCGATTATGAAATTGAGACAGGCTGTATATCATGTTGTGAAGAAACGCAAGTGGGGGGATTGGTTTTCTTGAGAGCTCGATGTGGAAGTGGTACATTTCCATCTCCTCAGTAAAGAGTTGCTTCAACATTGAGTAGCCTTTGAATTTCTTGAAGATATATCCGACCCCAAGTTCCTCATTCGCCCAGCTTACTCCCTTACCCCGAAGAGCCGCAATGATGTCTAGATCCGAGTAGTGAAGGTTATTCTTTCGGTCCCATCTAAGGGAGAAAGCATTTCTTATAGCGGTCGCATCCGGCTTAAACTTGGAGTGTCCAAGCCGGACCTGTTGCTGAACGGCTTTAGCGGATTTGGACTTTCTAAAGAGTCTTTCTGGTCAGGTAAATAGTCCCAGAATCAAGCTCTGGATCATCGTCTCATCAGAGATAATTCTGATCTTGTTCGGCGCAGGTGCCGGTTAGCTGTGGCCCCAACTCTTACTAGTGGAATATTGACAAGTTCTGTGTCAGTTTCTAGATAGTGCATAGCTTGAGTGGGCGTTTGCCAACTCATACCAACTCCATTACACTCATGAGTACTCAAGCGGTGTATCGCTGCCAACTCATATCAACTTCATTACACTCATGAGTACTCAAGCGATGTATTGCTGCCAACTCATATTAACTTCATTACACCCATAAGTACTCAAGCGGTGTATCGCTGCCAACTCATACCAACTTCATTACACTCATGAGTACTCAAGCGGTGTATCGCTGCCAACTCATACCAACTCCATTACACTCATGAGTACTCAAGCGGTGTATCGCTGCCAACTCAGACCAACTATCTGCACTATGATCAGGCAACTATTTACGACGATATCTTTTCATTGGATAGTATGTGCATGATCTTCAATCTCGTGTCTTGTTTGCCCTCTTCCTGCGTGGCATTTGAAAGCTGCAGGCCAATCGAATGTTCATATTTCTATTCTGCTATCAACGGCATTTTAAGTCCCGCAAGTCGGAGCTTTGGGATCCTCATTCGAAGTACGTAGTGTGTGTGCTTTGAAAGGTTACGGTCAAGGTCGCTGACGTTGACGTAACATTGCCGTTCTGGAAAGCACTTCCATATACATTTTCGTCCGAGCCAAACACAGAATCCGAGAGTCATCTTCGGAATTTTCATCATCATTTTCGTTCGGCTGCAGAGATATCGCCTTACGGAGGGGAGTGCGACCGTTCGCTGACGACGATCTTAAACGAGTTGTACGACATTAACGGTTCTTGGAAAAAGAATCTAGTTGTTGCACATCGGCTTCTGTGGTACCAAAAACGTCACTTGCCTCGTTTATTCTGGACAAGGTGTTCCCCAGGAGTAACAAAACAGGAGAAAGATACTATGAGCTCAAGGGCATTTTGGCATGCGCTATAGGGCTTTGGTTTATAGAAGTCTAGGGCCAGGATTTTGATCAGAGAGCGGTGAGACAGTCATTGGTGTTTACCGTGGCGATCACCGGAGAGCTGGCTAGGGAGTAGGAAAACGCGATGTGCAGAAGGAGTATTAACAGGATAAAGCTTAATGGTGGTATTGAGGAGATCGGGTCAAAGATGGATGAAGGGCATACAAGCAAGGGCCGATTAAGATGTAGCATACTTGTCTAAGGCATCCCAAGATCTCCTAAGCTCTTTCTTCATCCTCACTTCGTACATAGTCTGCCGATGTGCCGCAGACAACTTTGGTCGGGGTTTGCGTGCCTGCTTCCACCTCCCAGTAAAGCGCCATGTTCCTATTCCCTTCTTTGGCCAGCGCCTAAGCTTTGTCAAACTCCTTCATCCTCACTTCGTACATCATCTGCTGCTAAGATGAAGGATGGGAAGGTACCAGTAACCAAATGGATCTTGTGCGATAGGCAGCTCATACTGGTGTTACGAAGTTACCTGCAGCATCGTGGACTTGGCGGCGGACCTTCAACATCCGTCCGTCCGCGCCGTATCCAATCTACTTATTCAGGTTGGCAAAGTGCGCAATGTTGCGTCCGCGGGGCGGATGCCTGTCTCCCCTGAAACTACGAAGTAGGTGTTGTGCCTTGTCATTGCGCCGGTGGCTCGTCCCCAGGGCTTCAGGCAATCCTGGACTTGCCGCCCACGACCCAATTAGAAGTTGCCAACAAGCGAGGCGCCGTGATCACATGACGATGTCCACCTGCGGGCTGCGGCTGCCTCTTCCGCTGAGCTTAAAATAGTGGAGCCGTCCTGCCGTTTTGTCTCAGCTCATCGTAAGCCTGCCAATGACCTGCCGCGCCGAACACGAAAGATTGCGGGGCTGATGCTGCACGGTACGGTCCACTTAGCGCACGGTTGAATTCTGCAATAAGTTCCGATGGCCCAATAAGATCTCATAACAGAGCCCGCGGCCGAGTCCCTGGTGTTGCAGGTAAACCAGCCATCATGCAATTGGGCGGGGAGGAATTACCACCATCATAGGAAGTGCCGCACTTTGGGACAGTCTGCTCCGTGCATTTTGACTTGACTTGACTTGATTTCCTTTCCTTTAAAGTTCAATCTCGAATTTTGGCGTATGTGTTTGCCGTGTTATACTGTGTTGTAGTTGAGGGAATGAGAAAGAGGGGAGAGAGAGATCTTGGACTTTAGGTGGTGGTAGGAGAGAAGTAAAAGACCCGAAGCATTCGTAATTTAGATTAAATCCGAGTTATTCCAACATTTCTTACATTGCGATTTTCTGAGTTCACCTGGGCACGCAAAGGGCCCCTTCAGGTCGAGCATATCTCTGCCTTCAACGTCTCTACCTTCCTTCGAACCTCCTCCTTTGACCACCTCCCCATCTGACCGCCAGTGTTCAACTTCTTCGCAAGCCTTTCGTAAGGGTCTTGTGTCTGGATGTCGACAATGACCTTGAGCAGATTTTGGGTCTGATTTGCGTTAGTTAAGCACGGATGATTCGTAGGAGACTAACTTCTATATCACTCCAATGCCTTTGACTTTGTGCTTTAGTTGATCTAGTGACCCTTCCTTGGGATACACCCTCCCTCTCCATCCCCTTCCCCTTCTCCTTCTTCTTCTCTTTCTTCCTTCGATCGATCCTCATGCCGATAGCCGGAGTACTTAGGTTCTTGTCAAACTTGTCGTTAAAATCTTCCCGGATTTGAGTCACGCAGCCAGGAAACGCTTCCATCAGCATGTCCAAGTAGTCCCGCTCGGCCTGAGGGATTCCAGTATGTTTCTTCCTACGACCGCCCAGACCTTGCACAGAACCTTTGAAGGGGACGACTTCCTGCGACGTAGGTGCTGAATAGTGGGTGTTCAATGGTACTAAATCAAGACTATTTCCGGTAATGAAAGGGTCGAGCGGATCCTCAAGCGGCGGGAGTGCAGGATTATATGGGATAAGCTGGGAGGTATTGAAAGTCTCGGGGCTATTGAAAGTGCTAGGAGTGTCAAAAGTGCCAGAGAAGAAACCGTCAGAGATCATGCTGTAATCATTGGGTAGCGAGAAGTCGAAGGAGGAAGTAGCGGTTGGTCTCCAGAAGTTGGACGAGGCCAAATGAAAGCTTAACGATTGATCCATAATGGAGAACTTTGCACAAGTTCCAAAACTACAGCTGCAAATACAGTTTCGGTTCAGAGGCGGCCCCTTTATATAGCAATATGCCGGGGATATGAATCTTATCGATGTCGACTGACAGGTCTGAAGGAAGGTAGATCGCGAATCGACTTGCCCGTGTACTATTCCCATAAAGTACCAGGCTCACAAGGATCATTTCCCCCCATTCCATCATGACGCTAGATATAAGGATCAGCTAACAGAGAGATCGGAAGTCCACAATAATAGCTGGTTCTGGCCACAGATAGTTTAGCCCTCAATCTTGGCGTTAGCTTTTAGTATGCTAACAGCTCATCACTCTATGATAACCATCACAAAAGGGAATATTAGCCGTGGAATGAGGCGTACCACCTCGGCGTAGAATCCGCATGCGATTTAAATGAGCAAAATAGACCGACCTAGGCGGAACCAACAAGTTTCCAACTTCACGGCTGTCCACACCTTCCTAAATAGCAATGCCAACGGCTTTCTGCCAACCACGACCCCATATGATTTTACCTCGGATGAGTACGTTTAGTTGCCATCGAGCAAACTTCCACCAAGCACCTTGTGTTCGAAGATCAGAAGCAGGGATCTCCAGTGACGGGAGTTTATCAGCTGGATGTCGCCTTTGACTTCGCGGCTACCGTAACGCTGCCTTGATATCCTCGCTGTTGTTCTTTTGAGCCTAATAAGTGGAGGGCTAGGGGAGGGCGCGAACAGGCATATACTCAAGTATATTTGTGTTCACTAACAATCGCATGCAACCAAATGGCTACTAGCGACGGCGTCAAGCCCTGCTTGTGGTACAAGCATTTGACTAGGTAGTAATGAGTATTGGTTCATAATTGAAGCATAGATGTCACCTTTCCCCTAAGTACTAGTGCTGCACAAGGTTCGCGACAGCGATTAACACAGAATCCACACGCTTCGTGCACGTCGCAAGCAGCAAGATACGGAGGTAAGGTAGTTGCTACTATGCTATATCGGCGGCTATCGGCTATCTATGAATCGAGCACTAACATCGCTTGTTAATGCTTAGTAGACAGCAGGACTAGATGCGGATCTAAAAGCACAAATGGACGCATTCGCCTGCTGCCGTCCTTTTGCGATATAGAAGATAGAAGAATGGAGTCGATGGCAAGCATAGCCAAGGGAGGGAGGAGAAAAGAGATTCATGACAGCGAGGCGCCTCACATGTCTGACCCATGGAGTTAGCGAACCGAACTGTCGGGACACGCTACTGAGTGAGCCCTGCCACAGTCATGGGATTGACACGGTGAAGTACGGGCAAATTCTGCAATAGTGATATGGTATATACCTTCTGCCTTGGGCAGAATGGTCTCATTTAGCCTCACCCATGCTCTACCCTTGAATGAAGATGGATGAAAAAGATGCGAACAACACCGATGGCTCGGCAGCAGACCTTCTTTCTTAAACATCCGCCCGTTCGCGCTGCACCCGATGTAGCCCTGCGC
>JAFJYG010000729.1:0-27600 GCA_017366145.1 Cadophora sp. M221
GGGGGGCGGGGAACAAACACAGTTGGCCGCGAGCTGGGATTGACATGTACAAAGCCGGAGCGAAGTCCACCAATATCCTTAATACCGCGGATACTGAATAATAGAAGGTAGAAGATCAACAGGACTGATTGGCCACCGTCTTCAATAACTTCGGCCGGGAGGGTCGGGAGCAGGCACGAACCTAACAAAAGAAGGGAGGGAGAGGCTTGATGCAGGTCAAGGGCGGGCGGGCTGACCACCACGTGGAACTAGGGATCATAGATCGAAGACCATGAGTCCAAGGTATTGAAATCGATGGAAGAAGCAATTCGCGGCGCAGAAGCAAACGAAAGTAAATACAAGGGCATTCCAGCTCATGGACATTTAGCAATAACCCCCTGCAAGAACAAGGCATCTCCAGTGCTGGGGATTAGGCGCTTGCCACCCCCATCACAGTCATATCGAGCTTACGCCCATGTTCCCTAGCTGGATCTGCAATAGCAGTGATTCTGTATGCAGCCCGCAAGAACGAGGGGAAGAGGCAGCCATAAAGGCGGATGATCGTCCCCAGCCGCTCGGAAGGGGCCTATTCAGGGAGTACCACCCTTTGCTTCCTTAAAGTGGGATCCGGATCTTGGAGTACGCGTGCAGCACTCCAGCCATGATATGATTTGAGTAGGTTGAGGGGTGGAAGTACAAAGGGGAGGTTTCTGTCGATGCTGCTACCGCATTGATGTTGTCGTCCGGATTTCTTTTGGTGGAAGTCGTGGCATAGCGCGTTACCGAGACCTACGGTGACCATCAGACAAGCGCTGGATGTTAGGCTTGTGTTCCCTAACCACAGATATTTCCCAGTGGGCAGACCGCCCCCAAGTGGGGGTTGTTTGACCTCTGCAGGTGGGGTTCAGGGCAAGTTTTGGCTGCAGGTGTCTCACCAAGGACCCAGAGCATCGGGTACAAGGACGCCAATCACTCGTCGCCAGCATATCCAGAGCACTTGATTCGTTATCACATCTCTTCACTCCCTCTCATGCTCAGTTCACAAGACGTTCAGCACTTCAGCTCACTGGTGCTTCAGGTCTGAAGGTGACCACAGCTTCCCCGTTATGACCGGACAACTATTAACGGTATGTCATGGACTGAGATCCGTGAATCTCGGTATAGGGCTTTCATACCATGTTAGATATCTACATGTCATTGAAATTGACCGAAGTCGCACATTCGGGAGCTTTGCTTCAAGATAAATTTTCCACATTGATGAACAATTTTAACTCATACAGGATGTTCAGATCCCCTTGGAAAAGCAACGAGAAATACAGAACACTCTCAACCGACTGTTAAAGTGCATTGTGTCAAGATGATTTCAGTACCATGGTACAAGTCAAAGAATTTGGTCAGGTCCAAGACCAAGACGACTTGCCAAGTCAGCCATAAAAAAGGGTCCAACCCACCTTCAGCCGCTTGCAGAATCCAATGCATAATAACACAAGAACAAAGCCATGCAGATTTCTTGGAGGCCTAGATCCCACAAGTAAAACTTGGCAATCGTTGATCCCTACCTTTTCATGGACTGTGCCACATACATCCCCACTGTCACGATCGATCACCATTCCGCATGTGGGGGGTCTGAGTTACCATTCCGATCTCAATCTCTGTATTTGTTGGTACGACAGTAGACTTGGAAGTCGATACAGCAATTACCGTTTGTGAGGAAATTGGGGTGGTCGATAGAGATTCGGTCGGCAGCACACTCGCTTTCTCCATGGAACTGAACCCATCCACAGTGGGTTTCCCAGGCATTTTTGGTTGGATATAGCCCTGTATTCCTACCCCAGTAGGTTCAGTCCCACGAAGAAGGCGAGTAGTTGATCAAATCTCATCCATTGCCAAGCTCACTCACAGAGTCCCGAAATTTTCAGACATATGGGGCACGAGAACGTCCGTGATGACTTATCCATGCCTAGAAACGAACCTCTGATATGGCGCAGATCAGTGCATAGTCATTTTGAACTCATGTCCTAAAACATGGGCTTGTACACGGGGCTTTTGGGTCAGAGGGAGGATGAAATACCGCCTTGCGAAGCCAATGATAGGAGTAAAAGCAATAAAAGTAATACCGGACATGATATAATACTACGAAACAGAAATTCTGATGTTGGAGAAGTGATTGTTTCAACAAAACGGGTAGTATTCTTGGTCACAATCAAGGGAGTATCATATAAATCAAGTGTCCGAGCTGATCGTAGGAGATTTTCGGTCGCTCGGCTCGGTTGTGTCTTGTGTTCAGTGCATTCTCACTCAGCATTTTCTACCCGTGTTCGTGCACTGGTGGCCAAGTCCTGCTATAGCAATAACCCCTTCAGAGTTGTTTTTGATGAGACCAGTGACAGGAAATCGTAGTGGCGACTGTGCAGCTTTCGTAATCAGTCCGTGGCTTTCCTTAGTCACACAGCCGCACTAGCCTCGCTTAAGTAAACATTCTTAGCGAACCCCCTAAATTAGCGAGTGAGTGCAACCAAAGCAAACAATTAACCAATCAATTCTTCCGCAAACGACATGAGATTGATATTTGTAAGAGATCTGGTCTTTCATTATCTCGTACTAAGCTATACGTTCAATTGGAATGAGCCTATTGTAAATATGGGATTGTTGGCCCACTCGACTGGAATAGCTTCCCGGTGGAGGTTACGCTCATTCGCCCCCCGCCATCGTTAATTCCCAGCATCTGCTTTATTATTGCCTCCTGATGCTCTCTCAAGTAAACCGGTGGCGAGTAAAACTAAAGACAGTCCCGCTTCTGTTGGATATGCGCCGCTATTGCAAACGGGACGACGAGCTCACGATTGTCGCCGATGCATGTGCAGTTTTGTGTCACAGATGACTGTTTGATGACACCCAATTTACCTGGAGGGGTGAATTAATAATTAGCAATTATCTTAATCTCTTTCTTTTTAGATGATTTCATCAAGTGTATAACTGACTGTCTTTAGGATTGTTTCAAACCGGTCAGTCACATGGCGAAGCTCATGTTGGATTTTACCGGTGAGTTTATTGATTCAGGTGTACGGTACACTGGCAGTACACCTATCTGAAGGAGACAGAAGAAGTGGGTAAAGAGGAAAGATCCAACCAAGGGACAGATACACTTCACGAGATCCCTCAAGTCGCCGCCCCTTCCCATAAAATGCCACCGTGAGAAAGCTTGCTCTCCTTTCCGTCGCTTCAGTACAAATGATGATGCGAAAAATTTTCACAATGAATTTCTTGATACGTTTCCAAATCGTCGATATAACATCAATGACCGATGCAATAGCAAGTAGCGGGTACAGACATGTCATGGGCTCTAGCTTCACTTATGACCAGCAAGCGGCCACACGGCGGAGTAGGAACTACAAGGACTGTCGATATGTCAATTCTACTACTAACAGCTAATAGTTCTACGGCCAATCTCCATTACAAAACATTCTGATTAACGCATGAACCCCGAAGTGAATCAAAAGCCACTCGAATGAAGATCTAGAAAGCCATCTTCTCTCACTGGCTGCCCGCCCTGAAGCTGACGGGTGTGGTCTACCATTGATCACCATCCATACTTCCATATCGTACACTAACTTCACGAAAATGAAATCAACATCCGAAGACTTCGCCAGTGGGTATGCAGATCTCAGTGATCTACCCGCTCTTGCAGTGCCCCAGGATTTGATCTGGCACTCGGTATTCCACAAAACAAAAATACCTCCCGAACTACATCTATTAGCGGCCACTACTACAGAACCATTCGACAACCGGCCCTGATGGACCCCAGTATAAGCTCCAAAACTTGCTTAACGCACGATAATTCGAGATCGATACCATCAGAGACTGGGATTTGCGGAGCAGAAATGCTCTCGAATGCGAAATGGATGTAGCGCTCTGACGAGGCGGACAGAGACGCACGGCGCGGATACGAGGACTACATTGACTTATTTTGACTTGTCGTGCTTTACTAAGCTAGCGTGCAGCGTGGTCTATTAGGCCTATTATCCCGCCGAGTCGGCCGGAGGTAAATTATGGTACAAATTGGGTAGAATTGAGGAAGGTTATCCTCGGGATGACGATGCTGTGTCGGATTTTTGGGCTTATGACGAAAATGAGGAGGTGTTGATCAGTGTATTTGGGGCGATTGAGACTTTGGACGAGTTTGTGCCGATGAAATAGAATTCAATTGATCCATCGAATATGGTTTACAAAGTGATGATCGTACTTGAATGAAGCTGGCCCAAAAGATATCGTGACAGCGTGACAATCTATTATGTCCGCCGTTAAGACCCAGTCTAGATTTTAGTGAGACAGATGTAAGCAAACAAACAATTAATTTGATACAACTATTCTATGACCAACTCTACAAGCCCTTCCCCCTAATTCCTCTCTCATTCAGTAAAATATTCTATATTCTCATTGCACATATATTCCGAAGATGGTGCCAATGTAGCAATTTACTAGACTTTGCCGATGACTTTGAGAGGGTTTGAGAAAGATATAGCGTGAGACTGCGAGTAAAACCAAAAGTTTCAATGTCGACGATCGACAGTATTTTAAAGGGTTGAGAAATTACGAGCTTCCTCTCTGACGGTTCATTTGCTCAAATTGTATCCCTTTATCGGTCAAGTGTGCATCACTTGGCTAGAGGAGGTTTTCCTGGAAAGGACTCAACAAATATCTAAAAGTTTTGATCCAGAGTATTCGTCAACCGATATAAAGAGTGACTTTGGACGATTATCTTATACTCTGGAAATGGAGGCAAAGTTTTCAGAGAAAAAGTTACTACTGCTTTATCTCATCACTTTGAAGCTCCTCAAGCTCTTAGCCACTACACCCTTTTCAATACACCAATCATCGCATAGCGCTGACAGCTGTAAGCAGGCATGTCGTGGCAATGCTTGACCGTGCGCCAGGCTTATCGATTCCTGTTGGAGCTGAGCTGAAACCCCTCTCCACTACTATCCCCCCTTACCAAACGTTAAACGTGAACTTTTGTTGTAAATGCCAGGGTGGCTGTAGAAGGTTCGAGATAGACTTGAAGCCCTGCTCGAGGCTGAGATCAGCAGATTTATTGCATAGACACCCTAGATGATTACCCACACGAGATCCAGTTTTCCTGAGGTTTAACGTTTGTTTAGGGGGGGGATAGTAGCAACCCAGCCTTGGGAAGCCTCAAAAGTTTAGATCCGAGCAATCTCTAGTTTCTGCCGAAGTTTCTTGTGCGATGGTCAAACAACGAGACGAAACTCAAACGTTGTTGGCGGACGGAGAAGACCGTCAAGCTTGAAGGTTGTGGGAAAGGAGAGGTGGTGTTTGATGGGAGAATCCGAAGTTCGGGTCAGAGGCTTTAGTCTAGTCCCAACGGAGAAGATCCACCTCCCGCCCACGCGTTGGTCTAGAATTATCTCAGTGCGCCCTGATACTGATCCCCTTTCCGATACTATTATTACGCTTTTTGCTGTCCTTTACAACGCATCCACAACACATCTCAGGAAAGGAAGGCTGGAATCGGCAGTTGGAAGATATCCCTTACGGCGTACGAAACTCGGCGACATCTACGAACATCAAACTGGCAAGACGTCCTACAGTGTTGAGCGACCGGACATGACCAGCCTGGATGGTGGGCTAAACGTATCCCGAACACCACATTCCTGAGAGAAGAGGAGCGAACGTACGACCAACATGTCGCCCCTTACCTCGATGGAAGAACGACGGCGGCGATCACAAAATATTATAATAGGAGCTTTCCTCCTTCTCGTGGTAATCTGGACCATGAAGTTGGCTTTTCCTCAACACACAGTTATCAGCGTGTACCAGAACCACCGACCACAGCCTGCGCCTATAAGTCCAGCCCAAGATGTAGACACGGAGGAGGACGATAAGCCAGCTTCAAAAGGAACGAATTGGCAGTCTCGGCCTGCGACTACTGAGGGAACTGGTTTGCCAGAACCTACTTTCAATGGCACTGTCTCGAATAAGGCTGCCGTGATTGTTGAGACCAGATTTCGCACCAACCTTATACCTCTCATCCTACATTTCAGCAGCGTCCTCGGCCCCTCATGGCCAATCCTCATATACACAGCCCCGGAATCGGTGGGCACGTTTGCGACATCTGCAGCGCTCGCACGGTACATCAAGACAGGCACGATCCAAGTGCGCCTCCTCCCTCAGACGGTCCTCTTCACGAACTCCGACTCCGTCAATAAATTCATGACCGACTCGTGGTTCTGGGAAGACCTGGATCCGATAGAACACGTTCTGATCTTCCAGAGCGACAGCATGCTCTGCGCGAATGCTGCGAGAAGCGTAGATGATTTCTTCGAATACGATTTGGTCGGTGCGCCGATTGCGAAGAATTTGGGAGTTGGGTATAACGGTGGGCTGAGCTTGAGGAAGAGGAGTACGATATTGCGTGTGCTGGAAGACTATGACTGGGCAACGACGCAGAAGGAGGGCGACCGATTTGAGGATCAATGGTATTTCAACAGGTGAGTTGCGGACAGCATCTCTTCAAATTGGACCAGGATTCTAGTCCAAGGTTATGTTGAGAGTTCATGCTAATTTATGTAGAATGACGGAGTTGCAGGCTGAAGAGGCCAGTGAAGGAATTAAGCCTAAAGACGAGGGTGCCATAAACCTCCCCACGATGGAGGTTGCTAGAACATTCAGCGTTGAAACAATTGACTATCCACATCCATTGGGTGTGCATCAAGTACATAGGTGGTTGGATGATCAAATGGTTAGTCTGGATGAATGGTGTCCAGAATATAAGCTGGTAAGTCAAGAAACCAAGTAGTGGTGGAATGTTGAATGGAAACTAACGACCGAACAGTGCAGCGTTGATCATATTGCGGATGACCCACCACCTCCTGCTCGAGTGTAGGGGCGTTCTTTTTGTGTTATATTGGACTTAGCTGGTTGCATGGCGTGGAGTCACGGATGGGTACAGGAGTTTTGCCATGGGGCACATTTCAATCTTCTATGTATATTGAGCTGTATAGAAAGTTGTATAGAATTGTTTGATATCTCAAGTTAGTCAATGTTGCACAGAGTATAAAACTGTACTTCCAGACAGAAACGACAAGGCTCGTCTTGAAATAGAAGAGGTGCTCTGGAGAAGTTGGAAATTATGGCTCTCAGGTGATTTCTTACCACTTCAAATTCGCATGTAAAGCTCTGCAGATTGAAGGGGACACCACTGCTGCACAAAACATCCCGATGCGCATATCTTGGACTGCCCAGACTTGCTTATGCCAAGGATTACCCACCTCTAACCGAAGGTCGAATCGATGCAGGCGATCGAAGAATCGAAACCCCGACTACGATGTTACATCTCCTTTTGTTCCCTATCTCATTTACCCGGCCCAGCACAGTTTATTCAAGCCAGCCCTCTGAATACCCATTAGAAGCCACCGAGATCATTCGGCACCCGAGGCTATTCGGTGTTACAAGATTTCAGCTGCAGCCTCTTTCGCTGGAGACGAAAATAAGCATCTGTCGTGACCTTTTCGCTGACTTTTCGTGCAACAGCGCCGGTGCAACTCATGATCCAGCACGCTCACTCCCTTGGCTTTGTACGGGCGTAATACATTTGGAGCAAGTTTCTACGGAGCAATGCAAAGTTCCATGTATTTCCACCATGCATGTTTGCCATGTGCGGCTGTGAAAATTCACCGACAAAGCCAGGAGGCGCTCTTTCCTTCGTGGCAATTGTTTTCCAAAACCCGCCGAAGGTGAATGCAGTATATAGGTTAAGTATCGGCCAGTTTTCCTTTCGAGTTCTATTTCCTTCTTGCATCCTCAATCTTTCTCAGAGTTCTCGGTGCGAAAGTTCCTACGCCGCCAATCAGTTCATGATCGTTGGCTTCATTCCTTCTTGATCCTACGACCGACACAACTTTCGCTATCAGATCATGTCAAGCCATCACGGCTCGAGCCACGAGGGCGCCGCAGAGTTCTGCTGCTCTCTTCATTACTCTCCTGATGCGAGGAAGAATATTCAGACGCAGAGCCAAGAGAATGTAGCGTCGCTGGCATCGTCAAAGACGTGCTGCTGTACCTTGCACCACTCTCCGCTCCCCAAACCTCTCTTCGCAAACGATGCTGCGTCTATGTTCTCTCGTGACGCGGTCATCCCTCCTGTCGTATCTGGAGAGGCCACAGAGGAAGGGGGAAAGAAAGACTGGCGCTTTTGGATGATCTTCGTCTCAGTCTGCGTCACCACTCTCCTGGTGGCCATCGATCTCTCAATCGTTTCCACTGCTCTCCCAACCATCGCTCAAGACCTCAACGCCGACGAGCTTTTCGTGTGGGTTGCAAACGCATATGTTCTTGCCTCAACTGCAGTCCAGCCTCTCTTTGGCCAAGCAGCCAATATCTTTGGACGGAGATCTTTGACCATCGCTTCTGTGCTGTTGTTTATGCTTGGCTCGGGGCTGGCTGGTGGCGCAACCAACATCGGCATGATTATTGCAGCAAGAACTATTCAAGGTATTGGTGGCGGTGGCATCATCACTTTGGGAGAGATAATCATCTGTGATCTGCTTCCTTTGAGGGAGAGAGGTCAATATACTGGGCTTTTGGCAGGAACATATGCCATTGGAACCATCATCGGACGTAAGTCTTTCATCACCCTTCTGAGAAAACTATACTGACAAATTCAGCTGTTCTCGGTGGTATCTTCACCCAACATGTCACTTGGCGCTGGATTTTCTATATTAATCTCCCCATCTCCGGCGTGGCACTCCTGTTCATCGTTCCCTTCCTCAACTTGAAATACCGCCGAGTTGGTACAGTCTGGGACAGAACAAAGCGAGTTGACTGGCTGGGCAATTTCGTGCTCATCGGTGCTGTTACTTCAATTCTTCTCGCTCTTGCCTGGGGAGGTACCAAGTTTTCGTGGAGCTCATGGCACATTCTTCTCCCAATGATCATTGGCTTCCTCGGAATTGCAGGCTTTGCCGCCATCCAAGTATCTGGCTACGTCGACGAACCTACCATGCCGCCTCAACTGTTCTCCAACCGCACCTCAGTCTCCATTTACATCATGGCATTCGTCCACGGCATTCTCCTCCTCTACGTCACCTACTTCCTTCCCGTATACTTCCAGGCCGTAAAGAACGCGTCTCCATCTCGAGCAGGTGTCGAGCTCTTCCCAACAGCCACAACCATCGCCCCAGCTGCTGCAATCTCAGGTATTATAATCACCATCACAGGTCGCTACCGTATCTTCCACTACCTGGGTTTCGTGCTCATGTCACTTGGTTGCGGACTCTTCGCACTCCTTGACCAAGACTCCTCCATCGCCGCCTGGGTAGGCTTCCAAGTTCTCTTCGGTCTCGGGAACGGCATGGTATACAATTCCATGATCCCGCCTCTCCTAGCCTCCCTTCCTCCCAGCGAAGTCGCAACCGCAACCGCCACATGGACATTCATGCGCTCCTTCGGTTCGATCTGGGGTATCGCCATTCCAAGTGCGATCTTTAACGATAGGGTAAACCACCTCGTGCGTGAACGCCTAGCCAATGCACCAGCTGTCGCTGCGCAGCTCGTCAATGGTAAAGCGTACGAGCGGGCCACTGCTGTCTTCATCGCTTCTCTAGGAGCGAACGTTAGACCCATCGTGGTGGGTATCTATGTTGATGCCCTGAAAGTCGTTTGGTATGCTAGTATCGCTTTCGCGGTTATCGGCTTGCCGATCTGCTTTTTCGTCAAGAGCCTCGATTTGAGTAGTGAGCTGGAGACGGAGTTTGGTATGCAGGAGAAGAAGAAGAATGGAAAAGGTAGTCCTGCTTAAATTGCGAATATAAGACTGCGATCTGAGGGGTTGGTCTGGTGAAGTGGCAGTGGATGGTTGTCTAGGTGAGAGTTGGGAAGAATTGATTTGTTCGCACTGCATGGGATTGCTACTAGAATGCTGTGCGTCGGAGTTTAGGGATGCGAGTTGTTCATGTAAATAGCACGGGAGTCGTTCTATGTTTTTATACATTAATTGCAATTTTGTTTTCAAGACGATTGGAAGGACCGAATACTATCTATTAGCCAATACTGTCAATAGTAATAGAGTACAAACAAGAGCCACTTCCAGTGAAGTAAATTGACGTTGAAAGCGGGTTATGACGGATCCTGAGATCAGACGGACCAGCTGTTTAATTCATTGTAATTATTGCGTACTTTCCGAGTCGTCGGTTTCTAATACACCATCTCTACTTCGTAAAGCAAACTGAACTCCAAGCTAAGTCTCAACGCGGCTTCCCCTTTTAAGTTCTACCCAACATCCATCTCAAGAAAAGAAATTCGTTGGAACATTTTCTAGATTGCCGCCTTATGAATCCTGTCAGGCACCGCCGTTCTGCACGCCTCCCTCCCCTGCCTCTATTCTCTCACTATCATCCATCCTCTCAAACGCATTTTCAACCTGCTTATCCCAATCACTCCACGCCACGACCACCCACTCAATCCCACCAACAAGATACAGCGCAATACACTGACCGACCCACAGACCCGCCAATCCCCATCCGTGGAACGCAAGCCAGATGCCCAATGGTAAAGCACCCATATAATAACTCACAACATTGACCGCAGCGCCGATATGCTGTCTTCCCATTCCCCTCAAACTCCCACCACAACTCCCGTTCAGCCCGTCCGCGATCTGGAATAGCGCTACGTAGGGCATAACGTCGGCGGTGAGTTTGATGACAGCAGCATCGTCGTTGAAGATCTTAGCATAGAAATCCTTAACAGACATCAACACGATGAGGACGAGCACGCCCATGAACATGCTCAACCAGGCCGCCACATTCGCGGCGCGAGCAGCGCTCTTGGCATTCCGCGCTCCAAGGAGGTTGCCTACTCGTGCGGAAGCAGCGACACCAATGCCGAAGGGTATGGTGTTCATGACTTGGTCAGTTGTCATGATGACGCTTTGAGCGGCGAGGGGAATGGTTCCCAAACGACCTGCGGCTAGAGCGACGATTTCAAATGCCCACCATTCGGTGCCGACGTGGACGACGCCGAGGATAGCAAGGCGGGCAAAAGTCGACATGTTGGAGAGACAGGCACGAGACCAGCCGCCCCAGCAGCGGGAACCGGCGACGAAGCGAGCGTAGAGCACGAGGAGGAGAAAGGAGATCCAGTAGGAGATGCCGGTTGCGATTGGCGCGCCGAGGAGACCCATTTTGAAGGTGTAGACGAAGAGGTAGTTAAGGCCTGCGTTGAGCGGGGAGGTGATGAGGAGGACGTAGGTTCCTGGACGCATGATTTCTGGGACGTGTTAGTATAAGATACAGAAAAATCCGGAGATGAAAGAGGAGAAATAAGCTCACCTTGTGCCTGTAGGTATTTCTTCATCGACTCGAAATACACATATCCCAATCCTCCTGGTATCAGTGCCGTGAGGAATTTCGCGCTATCAACACAGATATACTCTTCTTGACCCAATGCCCGGAACACAGGCGCAGAACACGCCCACAGAATAGCAACTGGCACGTAGAAAGCCGTCAAGACGATGAAAGCTCTCTGGAGTAGAACACCCAAATCGTGGGGGTTCTTGCTCCCTGTAAATGACGATGAAGCCAATGTATCCAAAGCAGTCGATCCCCCCAACGCAATCAACCACGCCGTGCTCATGGCAAACATATAACTGAACGCCGCCGTCGCTAGAGCTTCAGGGCTCAATCGTCCAACAATCAACACCGAGAACGTCTGCAGTGAGTTTTGTAATGTGTATGCCAGGATCACTGGCACGGAGCCACGCAACAGGAGCAGGAATTCGGCGAGCCATTGCTTAGTCGCAGAATCATTCTCGTCAACTTCGTAGGTTGAGCCTGCTGAAGATTGGGAGGAGGATGCCGGATTGGCATTGCTCGGATCGGTAGGTTTGTAGAGGAGGGATGTTCGCTCGTTTGGCGGAGTAGTGGGAGGGGTCGATGGCGTTGTTGACGTCGATTTGGGACGGAGGAATTTGGGGAGCCAGGACTTGGAATCGGTTCGGTCGTCCATATTGATGAGTCCTGGAGGTGCGTGAGGTGCAATTGAATGCTACCAAAGCATTGAGATGGATAGAGAGAGAGAGATAGAAGATATGGAATTGAATAGAGAGAGATATGGAAAAACTCAATTCGTAGATATGGAGAGATATCAGATTCGTCGCCCAATGCGCTTCCTCATGGCTGCATGGCTGCAGAATTGATATCTCTGGGACTATCTATGACAGCACATTGGCAGGGGAAAGTAGCAGTGACAAAGACGGACGTAAAAGCATGAACAACGAGTACAAGTGCCGTACAAGCCAATAGGGACCTGCATCTCTGTGCGTCCGTCCTGGCAGCTGGGGATTTCGGTCAGATTGAAAGTCCAAAGTGATCGATTGGCAAATCATCAATTGGATTGGAGGGGACCCTGTTGCATGGGGCACAAGGTACAGTGGGATAGGGTAATGCTGGATAGGACTACTGCAAGGTCTTATGGCAAGGGCGATGGCGGTGTTGGCTGAGATATTTGCTGCTGCGTGCCTTATCTTTGATGCCGACGAGGAGGCTGGGATGACAATTCGTTACACCTCATGATAAAGTAATAGCGTGTCCACGTGATGAGAAATATGAAGAAAAGCTTCCGCTTACGTAAAAGTAACAGGATCTTAGCCAATTTTAAACTGCAAATCAACGCGACTATCCACAAAAATTTGGGATCCTGGATCGCGATTGCAGCACTGGATATGATTATCCGTGGTGTTGATTGGGAGATTTTGTTAGAAAGGGGCTTCGCTTGGAAGCCAATCACCAAGGCCCGGTGAAGGCCCCAGTGTTTACATCAAACCAACACCAATTTCTTCAAGAAGTCCTGCCCACCACAGTCAAAGTCCGGGGGCAATTTGGGCGTGGAGTAAGTTTCTCTTAGAAATAGGAACTCGCTTGAATCTGGTAGAAATTCTCGACTTCTTGCTTCCAGCAAGCCACGAGGATGATAGAGCGAGTAATTTTCCACTCAGAACCATTGCAATCCCAACGAATGTGTTCTACCTTATTTCGAAGTGCCCTTAAACCCCTCGCAAACATCAGGAAGCAGTATAGGGTCACTTGGGCAAGAAATTTCAGACACCTTCTCGCACTAAATTATATCAGAAGGGAAACCTTCGTAAGAATACCGCTTCCCTCACCCAACATTTGATGACCACCGACACCAACATCATAAAAATCAGCGTGTTGACATCGATCGTCTGGCCCTATCACGGATAGAACTTCTCTATTTGATACCTAATTTGTACCTCTTTTTAGTTTATTTTCTGAATGTAGTTGTTTCGAAAGCTACCTCTGGTTGGCCGATCTAAGGTGTAAAACGAACGCATACTTTGAGGAACCTTTTGGGTCTCATATAGCCACACTGTAACAACAGCTCCGTATAAAACTCTGAGATAAATACAAGAGAAAATAATTCGCAGGTGAAAAGTTAACATCTCTCAGGGTCTAGCGAGGCGCCTTCACCCAATTCCCTTTAGAAACATTAGCAGCTCAATTTTTCCTCACATTGAGTGCAATTATGAATAAAATTGAAAGGACTGCGTGCATTGATAACTTTAGAGCAATTTCATAAGTAGTAACAATGTTATGAATTGGACATTGACGTAGACACGGACTAGCTTTTGGATGAACATGCCAAAACGACAAGCAGCTGTTTGCATTTCGGAGGGATACAATATAAATAGTATTAGAGACGTTATTGAAGTTTATTATTAAATCTAATTTAAAACTATGACGCTAGGATATAGCAGAAATTACAAAGCTAACCTTATAAAGTTGTTTGCTCGCTGATTCTGAACTCTTGTTGAAGACTATGACGTCGTAATCAACATATAAGGCTATTCAATGAGCATGAGCAGTCTCAAATTCACATCTGTTGGATACTGATTGTATTTCCTTCCATCTGTTACCCCTTTAACGCAGCGTTGGCAGATTATGTTGTCTCCACTTCCCTGATACGGAAGTAAACAAAGGAATCTGCCTCCGTTTGTCGGCTACATTCACCGCCCATGACAACATCTGTTAAATTATTCCCATTCCATCCACGCTAGTACAATTTTCGGTCGTATCAGGCTGAGAGATCTCGTCCTCGAAATACCTATAAGTATTCAAACTGCTTCCTCCACAGTCCTCCTTCCTTCAACAACACAACTACTTCTTCGACTCCTCTTCCCACAACAAACACACCCCACATACAATCCCCACCCCTAGACAGCACCTACGCACAAGGAGCCAACGAAAATCTGCAAACATGCAATTCTTCAGCACCGTCGTCGCAGTCATCTGCTTCACCTTCTCCGCCACTACCATGGCCGCTCCCCAAGGCTTCATCTCCCAGGAGAAGTGCACTAATATTGGCTCCTACGGTTGCGGAGGCAGCAACAACATTGTATGTTTTAATCCAATCACATTTCTCTATACTTCGATCTCGAGACATTTCCCTCATGTTATAAGAATACGTACTGACAGATTCTTAATAGGTTGTTTGCAACACCTCTGGCAAGTGGGTCACCGCTGCTTACTGCGGTAGCAACCAACACTGTGCTATCGTTGGTGGCCAACCTCACTGCGTCTAACGTACGTTTTCAATCGCATTTCCCCCTCCTTCCAGTCTCCCATCCTCTACCTCTTCTCATTCTCTTTCCTTAAATATGAACACACGCTCACGCTCCCCTCCCTAGATCTCAAACTCGACCTCCAAATTCGCTTTGCCTCGACTTTATTCGGACGCCATAGCGGATGGAGGATGAGTGGTAGCTTTCGTTTGCTTTGGCTTTCTTGGCGCACGCGATGTGAGGGATGGGGTATGAACCTTGCTCATGGATGAGGATCGAAAAAGAGATTCTGATGTGATTTTGGAATCGAAATCGATAATCTCTTTCCACGCATATGCTACCATCTTTTATTGCCTTGATGTGATATTCCCTTCAAATCCGCTTATCCGAAACTTGGTGAGTTTTGGTCTTTGTGAAAATCCGAGTTGTTGCCCGATGTAAAGATAATATGGAAGTGAGAGCCAATACCGTTCAAAATGAATCTATTCAATTAAAATAATGGTACAAGGACATTTCAACGGTCACTTCAGAACTCTCCCCACCATTTATGTCGCATTCTCTCCATTTCCAGTTCCTCGGGGTAGGGGTCCAGAAATGAACAAACAGTCCTTTGCCACTCACCTCTAGTCACATTCCTAAACCACGCAGACATGTATTCCCAATACGGACGATACCAACCCGAAAACTCCCAATCAATGATCCCAACTATCTGGTCCCCACGAACCAAGATGTTGAACCGGTTCAAATCACCATGCGTGAAGACTGGAGCGGGCCACGACCCCTCCTGCTTGACTATCATAGCCTTGATAGCAGCGGCATCTTCGTCGCTAACATGATCACCCAGGCGCGTAGTTTCATCAACTCCGTTTCTCAGCCAGCGGTGGAATTCCTGAATCGTTTTGAAAGGTCCAAATCGTGGCGTGCCATTTGGTAGACGAGAGTCGTACATCGAGCTACCCACACAGCTCGCCACCCCTATAGTTGGCGACGGTTCCAGAGCACGGAGCTCTATTATAATATTCCTTAGCTGTAAGAATATATTTTGAAGAGAATCTTCCGATAGGTGCGGCCAAGCGGCTGCTAAAGTCTTGCCTTGGATCCGTTCCATGATGATGTATGCTCTATTCTTGTGAACGAATGAGCAGTGTACTTTAGGTACGGGGATCGAGGTGTTTCGAGCGACGTAGTCTATCGTGGTGGCTTCAGTCAGGTGGACCGAGTACCCCTTTTTGAGGATTTTATGCCGAGAGACTGGGATGCAGGGCCCGTTCTGGTGGAATAGTTTCGCGGTAGTATGGAGCGCTAGACGGGCTAGGAATCGGCAGAAGTATGTGTTGTTGATGGCTAAACCCTCACTACCTACGTGCTGATCTTCGTAGTTGTTCGCGGGGTTGAAATATGAGGCCGCCATTTTGAGAACTCATGGAGGTAGATGTGTTTGAACAAGAGAGGACATCAGAACCTTCGTTTACTGCTGCTAAACAATCACTCGGGTAATGCTCGCTGGTAAAGGGTGTATCTTTAAGTATTGATTTTCTACCGGAGCGCCATCGTGTTGGAATGGTGTTGTGGTTATGTTGAAGGATGCAGGGAGAGGTGCAACATTACTCGGATTCACTGTTAATCCGACCCGCTCGGCTGAATTCCAAAGATACAGGGATCTGGCCAGCCAGGACAAGCAGTACTTACTAAAGAAATAATACGACGGTGGTTTGACCTGGGGAAGTTCTTATGAAATTATACCTAGTAGAGAGTAGTAAATGGAATTTACTAACAAATGGCTTATTGAGTCTCGTTACTCTGCCTGCGTTCCAAATCCAATGTACTCCGGGAATGGCAAGTCTCCTTCAAACTTCTGGGACGTATTTACAAAATCTGAAGTACGGCTGGCCTTTCACAATATTCACATGAGAAGCAACTTTGCATTATGTTTTGTAGTGATAACAAGAGCACAGTTCCACTACTAGCTAGCTACCTGGTGTCTGGGATTAAGGCCTACGTAGCATATCCCATTCCGAACAAGCTGCTGAGAGTTGACCGCCTCTGGTCGCGCACATGCAAAAAGCCCATCTCAAAGAGTACTTGTAAGATCAATTTGATGCAAAAGATAAGAATGACATATGGGAATTCTAGGCATATCCTAGGGATCCAAACAATCAGGTATCGAATTCTGTATGTTAAATTATATCAAACTTGTTTTCAAGCTTTAGTGCTTTGAGAGGAAAGCGTCCAGTATAAGTCTGAATTTTAGCGTAGATAATGGCTTTGTTCTTCGTCAAAAGGGTCTCCAAAAAGCGTGAGAGTAGCGCAATTGAATGAGGTTTCGAGCCGGTGGCTGATCGATGCAAATAACGCGCATTCGGCTCAGTGTCTTCTTTCCCTCTCCAGATCGATAATGATTTAAACCTCCTACACACTCTCGGACTAAATACCCTTCAACTCCTGCGTGGATTCACACCCACCTATACCCTGCCAAGAATTTCTGGATTGGACACGTTCTGAACAAGTGTCTCGTGAGACCTGGAGGTTTCTGTAAGCCAGTTATCCAGAGTACACCAGATATATTTCTAAGCTGTCGTGATGATTTTGAGATGGTCAGCTACCGATCAACTTGTGGGAATGAGAAGGCTGAGCATCTCAGTTTCATCTTAGTTCTTGCATGGGGCTTTGGGCGTCCCCAACCATGCTTCGCTATGCAAATATCTTTTGGACATAGTAACCCTGGAGATGATGTGGGCTGTGGATGGTGTGGAGTTGTCTTCGTCAGATCGGACCGTAAGACCAGCGATCTATCGCTTCCGCAAACCTTGCTATTGGGCCCCAATTTCGAGGGTTCGTCATGCTTTGGGTTGCCGTGGGTGCCAGGATAGTTCAAGGAGGGCCAAAAACCGTAACAATCCCATCAGTCCCAGCACAGCACCATTGGTCACCCCTCCCATTTTCCTTCCATGCCACACAACTGACCACATTCCTCCTCTCCTTCTCCTTCCCATCCATCCCGATCTTCCTCTTTCCTTCAACTTTCGAACCCTCGACTTTGATCCTTTCGACCACCTCCCCACTCATCGTATCCCAAACTACCACTTCTCCATCCGGCCCCTTGACATCCTCATTGCCACATAGCACCCACCTATCCCTATTCCCAAATCCACTTCTGAGTCTGAACTCCTCATTCTTCCAACCCTGACCTTTATAACTCTTGAGTAGTCCCCCACTATCTCGATCCATCAGCCGTATCGAACTGTCCAACCCGCCAACCAAAAGGCCCTTTCCATCCCTCGTCCTCTCCAAACTCGTCACACTCGTTCCAATGACATCCGTTTCCACCTTCCCAAACCTCAAATCATAACATCGTACCCTCCCATCCACACTCCCAGTCAGTATCTCATATTCAGCCCCTCCTACCGCACCACCTCGTCCAGCAAGCACGCAACTGATCGAATCCCTCGCATCTTCTAACACCATAATTGGTTTATAGCTCTGGCTCTTCAGATCCCATA
Organism: Cadophora sp. M221; assembly: GCA_017366145.1. Lineage (NCBI taxonomy): Eukaryota > Fungi > Ascomycota > Leotiomycetes > Helotiales > Ploettnerulaceae > Cadophora > Cadophora sp. M221. The sequence continues at coordinate 18,073 of JAFJYG010000729.1, forward strand.
TCCTGACACTCGCGTCAAAGCTTCCACTGACTAACACGCTATCTCCCTGTCCAGCGAACGTAACGGTGTTGACGCGCGCCGTGTGCCCCTGGTTCCCACCTAGTCGTCTGATAGTCTGCGCGGTACCTACGTCCCAGAGAAAGACGGAGCGGTCGCCACCTGAAGAGGCGAAGGTTGCATTGTCGCTGGCGACGCTGATGGAGAGGACTTCGTAGCCGTGGGCTGAGTAGGTTTGGATTAACTGCGTGGGCTTTGGAGGCGCGAGAGGATCAACTGGTCCAGATGAGGGGCGAGATGGATTGTAGAGACGAATCGAGCGGTCGGAAGAGCCGGTGAGGATGTAAACTGACGGCGAGGAGGAATATGTCAAGGCGTGGACTGGACCTGTGGATTGTCAGCCTTGTCTGTTCGTCCGCTTTCCGCTGTACTCGACGGGGATGTACGTACCATTGGAGCCCAGGAGTTGAGTCAGTGGCTTTGACGGAAACGCCATGACTGCAGACTCTCTACGAGTGGGCAAGTGCTGCTGAATTCCTTCCCGTGACTACCCCAATCGCATGTTGTGAAGCTTGAAGCTCAGTGAGGAGGCTGTTCTGAAAGATGTTGCGGCTACTGGTGGCAGAATCGCTGAACAGGCCCTAGCGTTCCCGCTGGTCCCTAAAACCCAACCCCTGACGCCTACACTAAGCGAACTGCGAGTAACAACATCGCAGCATCAACATTTCGTCCAACTCATTTTATCTATTACAGGTCCCGGTCTTCGTCAAGCTTCTGTATCTCCAATAATCAAAATTTAGGATGGAACCTAGCGGCTGGTCAAAGTCAAAAAGTCGATTCTCGCAGCGCAATTGAAAAAATCCGACTTCTAACTTATATATGAGAACTGGGATAAACTTCTACATCCACTTGCTTTCCCCAGCTTCTCATATGCATAGGTGGGACATGGGAATATTAAGATGCTAAATAATGCAAGGAAGTATCATGACTCCTTAGAGTGAGGTTAGGGCTATGTGTTAGGGACTCAGAGGCTGTGGCCGGTCGAGCGACCTAGGAGTCCACCCTGGCAACCCAATTTACGAAAGGAGGGCACCTAAGGCTGTGAAGAAACTTCCCTTCTATCCGAATCTGTGATCTGCTTTTTTGAAAAAGAATATGCTGCAGGTTTTCAATTAAAACGGGATAAGGTAACTCGCAGCCCTCTTCAGGTCATTGGATATCGACCCACTTTTTCCATTTCTTGATTGTCGCCTCTACTTTGATGTATGGGCACTGTATATTGAAGAGCGGTTATTAAATTGCTCTCTGGATTCTTCCTAATTGTGGTCAGCAGTCAGAAAAAGCCAATGTTGCTGGCTGTGGAGAATGTTTGTTGACTTCTGCGGCCCAAACTGTTCCTTCCAGATGTGCTAAGCGAGCCGTTCCTTCCTCCTCAGCAAGGTGACGTTCCTGCCTACTTCGTCAGTTCTTATACTACCCTCCCATTTACCTTGACTCTCGATTTCTTCTAACACTTCTCAGCAAAATCGCGAGCCAACTTCATCTCATATCGTGGACCCTCGTCGCGTCAACCCCGAGATGGAGGCATATGTTCTCGCCTCCATACCACGCGCTCGTCTTCAAAACTTGGGCCATCACCTCGTCGCCCTGTCACCACGCGCGTGGCCAAGTCACGTATCGTCCTCACATCTTCCTCGCACCTCCTACTTGACTACCACATCGAGCGCTTCCAACCTTAACCGGTACCGCAACCCATTCCATAAGGAGGAAGCGACTCCACCACATACCTGTCTTTTCAAGTCCATCATTTCTCATTGAAGGTGTAACCGCTCCAAGATGGGCTTTGGAATCCTTCCTAAAAGGAGCATGTCGGCTTCTTTCATGCTGACTTCCCAAAAGCAATAGGGACAATGTCCGAGATGCAGCATCAACCGCCGGTATGGAGTCTAATAATATGCTGTCCCCCGATCGCACACCACAAAATGTCTCTTCCCAGGATGAAATTCAATCTATATGCTCTGGCCAGGACAACGAACAGTCAGATGTTGAACGAGTTGAGGATCGGTACTCCACATTTACCCTATTCCCAAAGCTCCCTGCTGAGCTCCAGCTCAAAATCTGGAGCCACGCATCCCGTGTCACAAGGAATTTGGTCCTACAGATCGAGTACATAGATATCAAAAACGACGACGCCGGCTTCCAACCATTTTACTTCTACTCCACTTGCCCCCTGCCTGCAGTCCTGAAAACTTGTCGAGAATCAAGAAATAAAGCATTGCAACACTATTCACTTGATTTTGGAGTGAAAGAGTTATCGAAACCCTGGGCTTGCCCCATAGCAGTAACCTTCAAGGCCCCAGCAACCATCTACATCAACTGGAATTTTGATCGGGTCTGTATATTTGGTCTGTCGAGATTCCAGAAATCAAATTGCACTGGTCACACGCAATATATCAATCGAGTGCAGAAGCTAAGACGAAAGTTTCGAGATACCTGTCTGAGCTATCTTGCGCTCGAAATTGAATACCCCGACGACGATTATATTTACGAGCCGCACCAAAATTTGCTGTCACTGTCTGAGAATCAGCAACATTTGGAGGAATTGATCCTATTCTAGCAAATGAGGTCGTGCAATACTCCTACCAAAGAGATGGCCCGCTAAAGTTTGGAGTCGTCTCACCGACAGAGAAGGAGAAGCGCTTCAATGTTCTCTCCAAAATCTACGATGAGATCTGGGTTGCGGGGTACGACAAAGACGCATCAAATGTTCCCGTATTGCCATTCGATGTTCGCTGCGCAAAGGTCTTGTTCCTTGAAAAGCAGGAGACAGAAAGTGACATGATGAAGTCCAAGAACGCGGGAAGAGGCACTCCCATGGTATCGAAGGGAGCAAGCAGAGAATACGGACCAGCGTGGTGGTTTTGAATCATTGTCTATGATTGGGTGTTTTGGCGAACCTGATATACACTTGGTGTGGACGAGAGCTATCACCGAATGTTAGAGCTGCTTCTTTGCAGATAGTCAGCATTTGCCTGTGCTAGGATCGTGGCAGAAGGGTTGAGAGGACCACCAGCCCGTCGAGGTTCAGTGCATGTTTGCAGCATACCTTGTTATTTGACAACGGTTGCATCCGAGAGAATGTGGCACTTGTGTAGTCCATCAGATACTTAAGCATTTCATATTTTGCCACCTGATTGATCGCTCGACGTTATTACACAGCTGAGCCTGGTTGTGACCCCATCCAAGCTACTTCCACCAGCCTCTCCATACAGTAATTATGTGCTACAAACCCCCGAGTCAATATCCGGAATTGAGGAACCCAGCAGACGCCATTCCGTGTGTTCATTTGGAACCTTTCTCCATATATCATCAAACCCCGTATACGCCTACGAACATTCATTCTCTCATTGCCGTTATCATCAACCATACTGCATATTTTGCTGCGGTTTAGGAGCGCCAGGTCCTCCTGGACCTCCACCCGGTGGTCCGCCTCCCCAACCTGCCGGAGGACCTCCTTGTTGCTGGTGATGTTGTAACGGTACGCCCCCTCCCCCACCGCCATCCTTCATAGCGATCACGTCCTGTCTGTTCGGGAGCGGCTGTGCGAAATTGCAGATCGAGCAGACGACGTCTTCGTAGCCGTGGACACTGAGAGGGACGACGGGAATGAAGCAGAAGGTGAACCATGGGTTGCGCTTGATGACTCTGGCGGAGTAGTTTCCCTGGGATAGTATTAGTCCCTTTGTCTGTCTGCAGATAGATTAAGAGGTAGAGATGCTACATACGCAGTTATGACATTGACACAAAACTCCCTCGTAGCCTTGTAACTGTTTGGAGAACTCTGGGGGAAGTTAGCAAGGCCGTGATCCCGCACAGGGCTGAGCACACCGGGGGCAGTGGGGTTGAGGATGGAGGATGGAGGATGGAGGATCAACGAACCGTGCTCTCCGCAAGTGAATATGAAACACATCTTTGGATATTGGACTCCTTGAAGTAATTACTTGGAGAATCTGGACTTCAGATCGTGGTGTTGTGAGAGGGAGAGAGTTGATTGCGCGTCAGTTCATACAGTAAAGTCTCAAGGTGGCTGTGTCCAATGCCAATGTTCGAGTTCGTCCCAGCCAAGAACCTTAGAAAGCAGCTGCCCGCCCTGTCCTGTCGCTAAACCGGCCTTCCGGTCATCGATGGCCCCCATGTCATCATGGATGACATCCGCAGGGGAGCTATGGCCTGCCAGCAGCGCTAAATTTTAAGCGAACCGCCACTGAAAGTGAAGTGCTATCAAAACCCTCCGACTTTCCCATGATCTCTCTCCTTGACAAGAGCGGGTTTGAAAGGGGAGTCAGTGGAAATGTGAGGGATCTAGAAATGCTCCTACTTCTGGAAATGTGGCAGATTATTCTACTTACCTATGGCATTTATATAAACTGCTTTGGCGGGTTCTGTGTATCGGCAATCGAAGACCTCAAGATTCTGTTCAGGAAATGAACTAAAGGGAGACAAATACTATATATCTCGTTACTACTTAGAATCGGATAATTAGACTTCGGACCGAATTATTATCTTCTAATAGCTCGATTCGCATGGGATATTCAAAACCATCTCGGGTACTGATGTTATTGTGCCCATGATTGAAAGGAGGCATGACAAGTAATACCTCCCACTAGAAAATTGTAGACCTTTATCTCAAAACAGCCCCTTCTCGAGAACTTGAAGTTCGAGTGAAAGTAGGTCCTGGAGAACAGAAGTTAGGTTCCATCCAATCATAGATAATTGTATGCTCAGTCACATACTGTAGTAAGTGTTCTAGCGTAGATCGGCGATAACGATAAGCCCCAGATATCAAGTTGAAGCAAGGGATTGCACAACACTCCCCTCAACATCAACACCTCACTCAGCAATGCCTCCAAAACGTCGCCGCTCAATCGCGAGCCCCGACACAGCTCTTCCGATCCAAAAGCGAGCTCGCGGTCACCAATCGCCAGTACAAACAGATCCTCAAAACGTCAACTATATCTCCAAACTCTCGGATGAACTCCTAATCCGCGTCCTCCATCTTCTACCCCTCCCAACCCTCCTCCGCAGCCATCTCGTCTCCCGCCGTTTCTACCGCCTCTCCTCCGACTCCCAGATATGGAAGAACCTCTACTATGACCGTTTCGTCCTGCCACGAGCACTTCGTATACCCGGTATCAAGAATGCGCCACCGCGAGACGAAGCGCTAGTTTTCAGTTCTAGGAGGAGCAAATGGCTGAGCGAAGATGTGCTGGTTAATAGAGGGGATGGCAAAAGGACGGATTGGAAGGGTCGGTACAAGTTACGGCATAATTGGAGTAGAGGGGTGTGCGAAGTCAGAGAGATTAGACTCAGAGAAGAGAGGAGTACGGGGATGCTAGTTAGGATGGCGGAGGGGGTTGTGTTGACTGTTGATACGGATGATGGGCTGAGAGGCTGGGATTTGAAAGGGAAGGGACTTATTGCGCAGTTCGGGCTTGGTGGGGAAGAAATCCCTACTTGTTTGGCTGTGGATGAGCAGGATGAGAGTGGTAGGCTTGGTGTTGCTGTGGGTTTTGAAGATGGTGGATGGAGGACTTGGAAGTTGGACGTTACTGAGAGGATATTTGTGGAGGGTCATCGACATCCACCTTCGAGTAATGGGATGCTGAGCGCTGTTGCTTATGCGTTCCCGTATTTACTCACTATTACGGAGGAGCAGCTTCTGTCTTTGTACTCATTTACTCCACTCGTTCCAGACGAGGCCGTATTATCTGAGCTGGGAGCATCTTACGAGGCAGCGGAGGAAGCTCAAGAAGGAAATGTACTTGAGGGTGGAAGAGAGGCCTCGCTGCCACCATCAGCGGTCCAGGAAGAGCCAGGGTTTCTTCCTTCATTGGATCAGCCAGGCCAACCCCGTCTTCTAGCATCCCTCAAATCTCATACCTCATGGCCGCCACTCTCACTCTCAATTCGCACAACCCCAACAACACTCATAGCAAGCATTGCGTATACCCTCCGAACATACACCTCAGGCTACACCGTCGGACTGCAAGAACTACACCTCTCCCTCACCACCGGAACTGTGATATTCTCTCGCCTCACATCCGCCTTTCCGCAAGGCTTCACCTCCATCCTACCGTCTACAACCTCAACACCACCTTCACCATCCCCAGGCTCTGAGAATGTAACAGGAAGCGTGTCGAGAAGCGAAAATAGCTGTCCGACTTCACTTTCGTACTCCCATCCGTATATCCTCGCAACCCACCCAGACAACACACTGACTCTCTACCTCTGTACATCGACAGCTTCAACGCTAAGTATCACATCCGGGACGAAACTCTGGGGTCACACGTCCTCCGTGTCATCGGCTGAGATTACACCCAGAGGGAAAGCCGTTAGTGTCTCCACACGAGGCAATGAACTACGCGTCTGGGAGCTCGAAGGCGGGCTAGGTAGCTCATCAAGTGGATTCAACGCCGGCTTAAAGAAGAGGGGAAGGTTGGGTGTTGAGAAGAGCGTGGTGGTTAGACCTACGGGGTCTAAAGACGACAAGGAGTCTTCAGATGGGGAAGCGTATGAGCTAGGGCGGGACTTCGCTGCTGAGACTTATGAGGATGATATTGAGGGCAGTAGGAGGTGGGTTGGTTTTGATGATGAGCTCGTTATTGTTTTGAAGGAGAGTGGGAGGGTTGGTAGACAGGCGCTTATGGTTTATGATTTCACTTGAATGTATGAGCCATGTCATGTGCTGTTAAGATCTCAAGGGTTTCGGGCGGCATTTGTGAGACTTTAAGATGGGTTTGACAAATCATAACTTCTATCAAAGATCTCATTGCTCGCTCTGACAATTTAATAAAGAGAACGCTGATTCCTTGACCTGAAGATGAGTCCATAGTAGGGTCACCTCAAGCCGGAGTCAAAACGACCTTCGTTCCATGCTTGCTTGCCAACGTCAAAGTTACCCACTCCTGAAATGGTTCTGGGTCGCAATTCTCGATCCCCTTAAATTCTTGCATGATCCGCACGATAGAGTACCCCGTTTCAGTCAAAGCAAATTGCTGCCCAATACAGATGCGGGGTCCGCCGTTGAAAGGAATATAGGCCCACCCAGGCTTGAGTGTCTCCCAACGCTCAGGACGGAACTCTGTCGCATCAGGACCATAGAATTCCGTTAGTCGGTGCATACCATATACTTCATAAATGACTTCTTGTCCCTTGGGTATGAAGATGGGGGATTTTCCGTCGGCTCCGCCGCCAACAGGTAGGTATGTGTCCTTGTTGGCTGTGCGCATGTTGAAGGGAACAGAAGGGTAGAGACGGAGGGCTAGACATTGAATTAGATCTTCATTCGGGGAACATTTAACACTTGGTAACTCACTCTCATTGATGACCCACGATAGGTACTTCATGGACTTTAGATCCTCGAAGGAAGGCTTTAGGCCATTCAGGTTCTGCACCTCCTGCTGTAGCTTACCCCACACCTTGGGATGGCGCGCAAGCTGATGAAATGTGATACTGAGGAGACCTGCTGTCGTATCTCTTCCGGCGAGTAGAATATTGAGCAGCTGATCCGTAATTTCCTTCTTGTCCAGAGTTCGCTTAGCTAGCTCGTGCAAAAAGACATATTTTCCTTCCTTCTCACTCAGTACTTTGTTATCAGTCGCCTTGCGGAACTCAACAGCCTGATCAACAAAGCGATTAACATAACCTCGTGCGTCAGACGTTGCTTTCCAGAATTGGCGGTCGAAGTGGAACGGCGTCAACGGTCCCATTCTGATGCGAACAGCCAACCCAACCTGTGATACATTGAAATCCTCTGCAAAATTGGTCGATGATACTCGACCGTCATCAAGCGAATTGACGGACTCCCCAAATAGAAATTCTGTCGCCGAGTCGAGCGTCTACACATGAATGTTAGCACTGGCGAATGTTATGCCTAGAACACTAAAGCACGCCCGCAGATTTTAAGGGCGAACACACCATCCGGAAAAACAGCTCTTGCATATCCACAGGTGACCCATCCCGAGGAATATACTGGATGAGCTTAGTTACATGGGTTTCATAGAGCTCCACATCGGCAACTTGGTTCCTGACGAAATTCGGCCGGATCAACGCCCGGGAGTGCTCCCAGATGCTCCCATCGCTGGCAAAAATGCCCTGGCCAAGGAGGGGCGAGAGAGCCTTGTTTCGGTACCCGAGATCGAAATCCTGAAATTTTGTGGCCAGCATGGCCTGGACATTTTTTGGTTCGATTGTCATGATCCACGTGCGGCCGGCTACCCTTGTTCTGAATGTGTTGCCGTACTGGTGGTGCCAGGTTCGAAGGAGCACCAGAAAGTAGTTGTTCCGCGACGCTTCAAGTATCTCCAGCAATGTTGACATTCCACCAGACGAGTCCGTTCGTGTGGGTGGTGGCGAGCAACCATTCTTGCGAGAGAACCTCCGTACTGAGAAAGATTAGTTAATAATGTTCCTCTTTCCCGTCGCCTTTCACTTCTATTCTTTTCTCCACCAGGAAGCTAGAATTACTTCACATACCTGCCACTGCTCGAAGAAGTGCATTTATACCGAGGAACCCCAGACCAACCAAAACCACCACAAGTAACAGTGAACGCGTCTCAACGTCAAGGAGTCCCATATTGTATGATGTCGTATCGTATTATGTTCACCTCTGTCAGTCAAGTTATTCGAGCATAAAAGAAATACAACAGTTGTAAATGACACACTATATAGAGGATGTTAGACTCTTCCTTTCCTTCAAGGACTTGCGTGCTCGCCTACTCGCGTATTCACGTATTCGCGTACGCACATCGAGACCGAGGTAAAGGGGGTGGACACATCGGACCGGCCGCCTGTCTGTAGATCATATGTCGTCAAGTAAATACGCCGGGTTGCTAACTAAAGGAAGATCATTGATTGGCTTATTAAAGCTTAATTGATTAGTTGGCGTTGTTAAGATTCAAAGAGTAAGGCCACTTGATTGGCTCAAAACGTGTACAGCCCTAATTACACTGTAGAAAAGTGCGTAGTTTGTTTATTATTTGGCATTTTATAATATAGGCTCCACTTGCAGGCGGCCGGTCCGATGGGCCCACCCCTTAACTAACGATTTGATGATTTCCAAGCTACGTTCGACACTCATTCACATACTGTAGAGAACAGAATTGCCGAGCTTCACTGGAGAAGAGGTTGCCGAGTTATCGGGAAGATGCGGAGTGGCCAATTAATGACTGGGAGATGGATTTCATTTGAACTGCAGTGCATTTCTCGGAGTAGAAGATATGATATGGTGTTTGTGGAGGGAGGAAATCATGCAAATACCAAGTTAAATTGATAGAATAGAGATTACAGGCTACAACGAAAGCTATGATACACAGAGTCCTACGAATCTATCTCGCATCACAAACCCTTCCCTCTCTCGTCTTCTTCCCTAAACCTCTCTTTATCCTCTTGCTTCTGCTCTTTGTACTCTTATATTGCTTTCTCTGTAACTTTTTCATTCGCATCCTCCCCCACAACCTCCCCGCAATCTCC